>VZSZ01003315.1:174118-234808 GCA_013398815.1 Ibidorhyncha struthersii | reverse complement strand
CTGGGGGCTGTTTGGGGATCCCCACTGTGCTGCATCCCCCCATTGTCGCTCTGCTCCTTGGTGAAGACTGAAGCAGGGAGAGGGCATCTGAGGCTGTGCCTACCACGACCTGCGACCCGGCCTGCCCCAGGACTCTGCTCACCTGTATCGTCCCTCTTTCGCATACTGTCCCTTCCCTGCGCCCTTCCCTGGGTGCAGCATCCATCTCCTCTTGGTGTCTGCTAGGGAAAGAAGGGAAGAAAAAGGAGAGAGAGAAAGAGAAAGGAAGAGGAAAAGAAAGAAAGGGAAAGGGAAGGAGGAACAAAGGAAGGAAGAAAGGGAGGGAGGGAGGGAGGGAGGAAGGAAGGAGGGAAGGAGGGAAGGAGGGAAGGAAGAAAAAATATACAAACAAGGGATGCTAAATCACCTAAATAGTCTGGAAAAAAACACACATATGTTACATTAAAAGCAAAGAAAAGGAGGAAAGACACAAGGCAAGAGGGTTGCTTGTCCAGGGGATATGGTGGACCACTGTCCCGTGTTTAGACAATCTAAAACTGATCGCTAGGTCAGGGGTTGCAGGCTGAGCCTTTCGGAGCACATGGGTGAGAGCATCCTCCATCCTTAGTGGGAAGCACAGTCAGGGTGCCAGCAGCCCCCCAGCAGGGCGAGGAGAGAACACCGACACCCCAGGACCACTGACAGGACACCGGCTGGGAATCATGTTTTCTGCCTCCACCCCACCGCAGAGTGTCCTTTTAAAGACTCATCTGCAGTACAAGTAGGGACAAGAGGTGTAAGGCCAAGAATTTGGTAGGAAATAATAGGAAAGAAGTGCTGGAGTTTGATGAGGGTAATAACCTTTCTAACTGGTGTCCTATCGCATTAGGTTCCCCATGAAATTATTTAAAACAGCAGGGAATCAAACATCCCCACATTATTAACCTCTAGCTCGTGCTTATTGAAGAAAATCAGGCAGATATTTTATGGGTCCTGCGCAGCTGGTGAACCTGGCATCCCAGACGGTGCCACACAGCACGGTGGGACTGGGCGACCAGGACTTCCCGCTGATGAAGGACGGCCCTCGTGCTCTGCCCCAGCTCCAGCGGGCTGGGACCATCCTCAGGCTGCCAACAGCCACCGCCACGGCTCTCCACTCTTTCTGCCTCTCTGCCCAGCTACGTGGGGCTCAGGGCTTCCCCATCCGCTCTGGGAAGGCAAATATCCGAAAGTAAAAGAGGATACTGTGTACACTTCAAATCACAACACAACACCAGGATAACACCAGAACTGGCTCTTGCCCGGCAGTAAGGTGGCTGCTGCACTATTAATGCAGCTCTTAATAGAGTATTTGAATACAGCTTTTTATACGAAAGCTAGTCTAGATTGGCTAAACATTACAGAGGAAATATTTTATAAGCAAGTGAAGAACTTTTTTTATGAAAAAAAAGCAGAAGCTTCAATCCAGATATTGGCCAGGCTGGGAAAATAAAGCATTGCATTGTCTTTCTTATGTCACTTGTGCATTTTCTAATGTGTGACAAAATACCATACAGAAGAGAAACAAGTAGCTACATTCAAAAGCATTTATTAGATAAGTCCATGAATTTATATCATCTAAGGACAGAGCTGAATCATCTGAATGATCATCTCTTCCTACCTATTCACAAGTTGTGTTGGGAAACAATTTAGCACATTTTATTTAAACTGTGTTCAATGTTGTTTGGCTGGGGATCCACTGCTGATATTTGGGTTTAAACATTCTATTTTGCTTAAATTCATCATGGGGAATGTTTTTTTCTGTTGACAACAACTACATTCTTTATGCCCAGCAAAACTCATCTGACTGTCTATTTTTGAAATGCTTATGCTTATTAAGTAAACCTGTACTTTTATAAAATGCTAAGGAATTCAGGACACCAGAAAGTTGCTTAAATGCTATTTTGAAATATTTAAACCTTTGGAGGGCAGGTTCAGATTTTTAAGGGTTTACTTTTGACATTTGTGAAGATACACATACATAAATTATTGGTAAAACTGAATTCCAGCACTGGAAATACAGTGAAGGACCTTGGCGGCACCAAAATGAACAGCTGCTTGTGAAGAGCTTGCCTTCCCAAACACCCAGAGGAAGGTAGGGAGCGCTGAAGTGTTGGCTGAATATTCAAAAACATTGCAAAGAATAAACCTCACCAAAAAAACAAAATGTGAGGAACACACTTCTGTTTCCAATGCCCCTTGGGCAACACTGCAGGAAGGACCTGGCTGTACATTTTACACCTCCGCTGTGTCCTCATACATACATGCTTGTTTAAAAAAAAACAAACAAAAAAGCCTTATTACTGTTTCAGTGTCTCTGAATAACATTGGCGTCTCATAGAAAAGAAGTGTTTCCCATGTGCCGTGCCGCATAATCATCCAGCTGCACGGTGGGAGGTATTTGCCATCTTCTGAAGTATCACTTATTAGCCCTGGTGGGACTGCGACTGGCAAAACAACGGGATGATCCGCTACGATCAACTGGATGGTTAGAAGCGGGGCGGGGGGAGATGAGCAGGCACCTTCTGATAGCAAATGCAGTTCAACATTTGAATGAGAAGAGCAGGAGAGTTTTATGGTGTCATTTATGGTGTCGTAGGATCATTTTGACAAGAGACATTATCGATAGTCTACATCACCTTTGTGCAAAGACGCGCCTGTCAAGAACAAGGATAGCCGCTACGTCTGGGGCTGTGCGCACACACCGTAATAAAGACAGATTCCTCTACCGAGAGTTTACAAGCCAGGTTTATGACCAGACAACGTACAGATGTAATACACAAACACAGAGGAAGAGAGGAAAGGAGATAACAGTAAAATGAGCATGCATTTTTCATAATAGGCAGTAATTTCATGGCTTAATTTAATCAATGGTCTAACTAAGTGCAGTACCTTGCTTTTCTCCTGTACTCATAAGTTTTAAGGCCTCATTAACATAGGATGTGTGTGGAATATTTTGTGGGGACTTATTCCATTTTAAGTAGTGGCCCCAACAAAAAGTAAATATTTACCAACCATTATTACAAAAGGTAGGTGAGGTGTTCTGCAATCATTTACATTTCCTGTAGTAAGAACAGCAAACAACTGCCGAATTTTGGATTCTGCTATGTGGGAAATGCAAACCAAGGTGTTTAAGGGTGTTCACAGCATTGTATTATCTGACTCCCACTGACCACCGTGTTACATTTGGAAAGGGCTCTGGGATCCGCTGACAAAATAAGAGGTTTTGGCACCCTAAGTTATTAGGTGTTGCTGTAATAAAAACATTTCCATGGAGAAGAGGAAAGCACCACATCAACTTAAATGGTGAAGGTAAGTTCTGGTCTGAGCTGGGGGAGAGAGGGAGAAGGCTCAGAGTGTGTCATTGGTTTCCCTAGAAAAACAGGTTGTGTGTGACTTGGCAACAAGGTATTAGCATGAATATGCGTACAAGGTGAGAGGTAATGGCCTTTACCTTTGTCTGCTGTCACTATTCTTATTTTTACCTTCCACGTAAAGATTACTTCCCATACGATGTAGTCTCAGGAATACCTGCACAGGTTTGACCAAGAAACTGGCTATTTATATATATATATATATATTAAATATACACAAACACATACATATATATATATGACTGCACACCTTGAATTTCACTTCAGAAGATCACATAACACAGGAGGCAATTTTACGTAGCTATCCTGACAGGCCCACAAGGCCCTTAAATATCAGAGGAGGAACAATCATCCTCCTACACCTGTATTGAGACCAAAATATACGCTGGTGCTGCCAGAATTGATTTGGGTATAACTGAAATTCATCTTGTAGTTTCAAGTTTTAAAGAAATTGAAGCAAACTCAAATTTGGTGCTGGCTGAATAGGGCAGCAGTGTTAAAGGAGAAATTAATTTGGCCCAATTATTTTCACATGAATTTACTGCTCTTGAAAGACACTGTGTTAATGAAAGCCCTTTATTTATCCAAAGGGGTACAATGTGAGTGACAGTGGTGTTCCTTACCAACACAATTTAGTCTATTTCTGGGTAGAGGCTCCAGGGAAAGCATTTGTGTCCCATTTATCATGTCCACCAGCATCTCTGGGCTTCCTGGACTTGCCTGCAGACCTATCATCATTTGTAGCTGCATTTCTTTCGCAGTTGCACCAGGCTCACAGAAATGAAATGAGATCGACTGTTTCATAAGGGCTGCTGAAACATGGCTAGATGATAAAGACTTTGACTTGCAAGAGATCACAAAATCTCAGAGCTAAGCTAAACCGCAAGCACATTGGAGGCACATTTCTCCGCAGGTTCCCACCTTCAGCTGCATGCATGACTCTACCGCTTCATCTTGCTGCTAGTGAGAGCTACAGCGTAGCGGCAAGTTTCTGAAGAATAGCCTAAACTTCTAGAAATCACAGTTTGAACCAGTTCTCCCCTTCAATGAGACTATACCAGCTGGTCCTTTAACAACACAAACAATGAAGTTTTAATAGGTACCACTTTACAGCAGAAATTTCATTTCTGATTACATTCCGTCGGTCTTCAGTGCAACTTTTGGTAAAAACCCATCGATTTCATTAGATTTCATTTTTTTAGGAGATATGTCTTTAAGGGAATACGCAAGAGTAATTACCACATACTTTGTCACAGACAAACCTATACGCTTGACACTGGGTGTGCTTGGTGTTTACACCCATGATATAGTGCAACAGAAAAATGTGCATGTGTTTGGCTTAGTGCTAATGCACCCCAGATCACGCAGGCAAACCAAAAGCTAGAAGCAGTAAGTCCGGCCTGACATTTGGGTATGAAGTTTGGCAAACTTTTTTTGCACTTGTGACAGAGGGGAAAAACCTCCCACCTGCCAGGTGAGTCTTCCAGCCACTTGGCTTTTTGCCATGGAGAACGACTCTCCTTCACTCAAGGCTCAAAACTTCTTTCCATGGGAGGTTCTGGTTTCTCTAAACCATTTTACTCAGCATTCAGCTCCAGCAGTGATGAGATTCATCCAGTGAAGTGCTGAACAGCGCAAACCATTTTTCTTTATATTTTCAAATTTCCAGAAAGAAAAAGAAGACTAAAGAAACAGTAACAGAAGCACTAGTCTTACACTAACTTTCGTGATGTTTAGTCATATCTGTCCAGAGGATAAAATCCATTGTGTATATTTTAAACTTTTCTACAAACTGAAAACATGAGATAAGATATAATTCTTCATGCTTATTATGAAAATAAAGTACCCAATCTGAGATTATTACCACTTTGGCAGAGAAATCCAGATCCTAGAATTTCTAGAGAATCCTATATATCCTCGGTGTCTGCTCTCTCTCTAGTTACACTCCACCGCCTTCACAGAGCACATCTTCCCCAAGTATCTAAACTGGTATTTTGGCCCTACTCAGCATCTATGATCTGCTTTCACTGGTGAGTTGCAATTATTATTGCACAACTTTAATAGTACTCACTGGGTAGTGCAATAGGCTAAAGAGCGCACAGTAGGATTTTAACCTAATTTTTAAACAAACTTTGAATTTTATGCCTTCCTTTTCAAACAGAAGGATGTTATGTATTTTGATTATGTACCAGGTGGAGTAGATGTAGCAGAATGGCACACACAAAATGTTTGTCTTTCTTACTTCAACCACACATTTCCTCCCTCTTTTAGCGTTAATCATTCACCACCGTAGAGTTAAGCCCAGCGTAACGTATTTTCAATTAACACAAACAAAAATGCATCATCAATAGCATCATCATTAGCAATCTGCAATTACCGCCTAGTTACAGCACTTGTTCTAGCTCTGGGGTGGCGCGCATCCCCACGCTGATGGTGGTGATGATTACAATAGCAAAGGTCAGGCTTGCAGCCTCTCCGAAGCCAGTCATCCAGACGATTACCATCATTGACAGTTTTTGCCAGAAGCATGCTTATTGAAAGCAATGTGAATGCCACAAGGACTGTGTATAAAAATAGAGGAAAATTGTCTGCAGTCTTCCCTCATCTCCTGGTTGCCAATTGTAATTAGATCTTTAGGCTGCTTTGTAATCAGCCATCAATTCTGCAGTATAAAGACCTCTGCAGCAGAATACGCACTCTATGTCTTTATCAGCAGAGTCCTCCAGTCATTCAAATGGCTTATATTATAAATATCTTTTCCATACAACTTAGGACATCCAGAAAAAAAGGGAAATAAATATACTAGAGCTTCTTCTAGCAGAAGCTGGAAAAGAATATTGATTGCAATTACTGTGCAGCATTTCCCAGTGCAACGCTATACTAGCAGAGGTACTGAAATCTTGTAAAGAAAATCTTTATGTATACATATAAAACCCCACCTCCTTTTACATTTTTCAGTAAATAGTTTTTGCTCACCTCATACAACATACTTAGTCTTCTGAGTATAACTAATTTAATATTCTTGATATCTGTGTTTTGATGGATCTGGGTTCAATTTTGTTCCAACATGCAAATGAGCTCTAAGATTGTATTCACCTACATATTACATGATGTTTCTGTATTATTTTCTCTCAAACAATAAAGGTTTTTCATGTCTATTTGGCTGGTGTTTAAATAATTTGCATTACAGTTGCATTAATTTATAAATAGGCATGTTCATAATCCATTTTTACTGTGTTTAATTGTTAGACACACGCATAGATGAGTGTTTACCTTATTGAGCTAAAATCTATCCTCTTTGTACTCATTACACCTAAAGGAATCTATATGGACAAAGACTCTCATTTGCACCAGTTTGCCAGTTTTCATCATAAAGAATACTGGATAAATACTTTTTTTAAGTATTGAAAATTTGCTCAGATAAGGTCCCTCTCAGCCAATTGTCTTTTAAAATATATTTAACATGACAGAAATCTCTTTCAACTCTACATCTTTTACTAAACAATGCCAGAAATTACAGCAAGCCATTATTTTCCTGTCTCTGAAAATGCTGATCCATACTTCTCTTTGAAGGAACTTCATGTAGGCAGTGAAAGAACAAGCATCATTGCAACTCATAAAGCTGTAGACTACAAGCCCAACCTTTCAAGATCACTTTTTAAGTGGTCTATAGCTAAAGAAGATTTTCACCAGCAGAGGACTTCAGGATGCAGAGGAAAATTGTCTGTGTCAGCTGTACCTAGGTACTGGAGCTGGCAAGTCACAGCTTTATCTTCTCCTGTACACATCTATGTAGATGAAGTCAGAGGATCTTGATAGTAAGAACAGTCCTGGTCAATCTAAACATACGAGCCCACTGCGATTTTGAAAACTGTTTCTTCCCTAAATAGGAATAATAATGACTCCAAGGAACTATTTCTGGGATGGAATTTCCTACAAAAAAGCATTGCCAAGAAAGGACCAGTGCTATATTCCCTTGATTTCACCCTGTCTCTCTAGATGAAGAAGATATTTTAAGTGAAGAGGTGGGGGCAAAAGTTAAAAATAAGATATTTTAATAATGTTTCCTGAACCCTGGAAAATGTTATGCTGAGTTCCTCAGGTGGAAATTCAGTTTCTGTACATTCCAATCTTCTTTCAGTATGCCCATCTGACTCACCAGATTCATTAACTGAGCAGCCACATTTTCTAGCAGGTTTCCTACAGTGATTGAAGTCTGCAACACATCTATTTCTGCTTATAGCAATTCCAACACTTCTCAGAATGATCCCTTAAAGTCCAGACTTGTGGCAGATTGTCTTTCCAGCAGGACAGCACAAGATGGGCTCTGGTATGCATCTTGAGATGTAGTAGTAATGCACGTTGAGATAAATTAACTATTTATACAGAGCATTTCATCTCAGAATTCGATGAGCTATCTACCGCATAAACCATGCGTAAAAGTATCAGCCTCCAGAGCCAGACAAGGGAGCTTCTTCAGGTCAGGATCTCAGGTACTGAGAGCACACCCTGCTCAGGAAACCTCATGAACTTGGGTGGTTCTACTCATACCAACAATGTTATTCAGGTGACTAAACGTTGTAAAGTTTCCAAGATCAAGGATTAATGATTCAATTTAGGCAATGAACTGCAATTTTATCCATGGGTGCAGAATGGCCAAGTCTGGAATATTCTGCTTTTGTTTGTTAACAACCACCAGTTTTAAACAACATGTATTTCAACATTCACAGAGTTAATTAGGAAAAGAGAAGTTCTCAAAGTCCTCGAAGTTCTCCTCTCTCATTTCATCCCCTTTATCATTCTTACTGCCTGCTGTGACAAAGTTATGAAAAATAGCTGGCTAGCAACTGTATAGAATCACATCAAGTGAAAAGATTTTAATGGTTTTGTTATATTGTGACATCTACAAGCCTCACTTACTGGCTAAGGGACATAATTTTGTTTTGGTTTTCCACCTACCTACTCTCACGCTGACCAGGTAACCTTAGGTTGCGATCAGACTTGTTTCTTGTGTGACTGCAGTCAGCTGAACCCAAGTGGCCTTCAGACAAGTGAAAGTCACGGCAATAACGTGTGTGATACCTTTTCAGTTTTTGTGTTTGTGATGTAAGAAAAGCAAAGCAAAACAGGCTATGATACAGACTTAGGGCTGAGCAGCACAAAAGCGATGCCAGGAATTGTGCTCTCCGAGAACTTCCTGTAAAGTGAACATCCAGTTCCACTTCTTCCTTGTCTCTTTTTGTCGGGATTAAGATCGTGAATTAAGGCTATCATCGGCACTGCAGTCCATAAAACACAGTGCCAACTTTACCAACTTTTTTTTACGGAAAATGACATTATAGCAGCAGCTTCTATATCTCTAGTAAGCTCCACATATTGTACAGACAGCTCCGAAGTTGCCTTTAGATCTGTCATATGGTGCAAACAGCTGCCGATGAGCCATGTGAACTGCTTTGACCTCCTGTATGCCATTTTCCTCTGGCTTCCCTTTGACTTTGAGCATGCGGCCTCTTTTACACAGCTCACAGGATTGCAATGCGGAGGTTCTTTTCCCATTTGAAGGGATCAGTGATTTTTCTTGGAGAATACAAATACAATCAATAGTTTCTCATCTTGACATAAGGGAAATGCTTATTTTTAAATGAACTCTCTTTTCACCCCTGAGACTAGTACAAAGAAACCAGAAGAGGCTCCATTATAGCTGCACTAGGGATTTTAAGACTCTACTTCACTTGTCCCCATTTCACAATGTCAAAACACGTAGAAACAAAGAATTTCATTTCACTTACAAAAGACATTTCAGTAATTGTACAACATCAGAAGGAGTTTAATTAGATGGTGTATTTACAGCTGACAAGGTGCTAGCATTTGTACGTATAAAAACTACCCGAGCAAGCTTTCAGAAGGGTTTTTCCCCCAACACAGGGAAATTAGGGCTACCATGTCTCCCATGTATTTAAGGTCAAGAACTCCACTCAGATGAGCATGCAGGGCCCTGGACTGACTGAACTGGCAGGAGAATAAATGCAGAATGTGTCCCTGGAACTGCACATTCCCTCTCCCCTCCTGGAGAGCACAGTGTTGTTTCTTGATATATATCTACTTTCAGATTCATGTTATCTACTTGGTATTTGACTGATTTAGCTAGGGACTAAAGTTATCTTTATGTAACATGCCTCAAAACCAAGTGGTCTGCTAAGCAGAAATTTCATCAGATGCCTCTGCCCTTTAAAATCCTCTTGTAGAGAAAGAGGCAGCATGTAACCATGGGAATATAGCAGAGAGCTCTTCCAGAGAGAGTTACCAAACCGTGGCCCCGGGTAGAGCCAGAATCAGGAGCAATGGATCTCCCCGTGGGCACCTGGCATCAGTAGAGGGCAAACACCACACGTCCCAGCTCTGCCCCACCTTCTGCCATCGGAGAAAATGCCCCAAGAGATTCCACTGCTGGAGCGCTTGAGTGATGTATCCTAAGCTCAGGGCATTACTGAGCAGGGTATGATAGCAGATGCAGCTCTGCAACCCAAACTTTGCTCCAGTGACCTGCACGGCTTGCTCAAATCCTGCAAGTCTTATGCAGGGCTGAGCTGCGTAAGACTAAAGGCAAAATTTGTTTTCCTGTGTTTAGACTTAACGAAGTTACATTTCATTTCACATTCCTTATTTGTACAGCAAAGAAGCAGATTGATATTTCAAAACCTTTTCCAAATGTTTATTTTAAGCAGTGATACAGGAACTCTGTATTTTTACATATGTTTAGTGATGCTGTTTGCAAGTTACGAGTCATCAGTTTAACTTTTAATCAAAGATTTTAAAAGGTTTCTGTATCTTTGAAAGTTTCACACATATTTAACTGAAGCTTGATGAGTTTTAATTGAACAGGTGTCCAGGGACGGAGGTACACATCCCTGAGTTACCCTGGGGCTACCCCTGGGTAGCAAACCATCAAGCAGCTGAGAAATCTGGGTAGCTGAAAGTAGGTGTGCTGACAATGCACCTTCTTTAGTGCAAAATTTGTAAAGAACAAAAAAAAAAAAAACCCCAAACAGGAAGCAAGGACAGGCTTTGCTGCTTATAAAGGTTGCAAAGATAATTCTACAGATACAGTTACACATTATATATTACATAAATTATACAAAGACTGTATATCTCTAATATTACATAATTCTTTTGTATTCCATTTTATAAATCTTCATATATACAGGTTCCCTGATTATTTGTTTTGCTGTTGCTACCTTCTTATGATTGTATTTGGTTATATTACCTCATTTGAGATGACCCTTTATTCCTTTGCTGCTAGAAACAACAGAGAAGGAAGAAAACAATGCAGGGAAATAATCCAAGTGTGGGGGCCGAAGAAACAGCATTTCTGATTACTTCTCTCCATTTTGGGGCATGTATACAATGTACATGTAGTGCATAGTCTTAGATACTTTTTTCTTATTAATTAAAATGTCATAGATTTGCATGCATACACATTACACAGCTAGAGAGACAGGAACAGGTACTAAATATTCACAGATAGATATGAAGATTTAATTGTGTAAGCAGCTTTGAAATCTTGGAATCAAGGTATACATATATACACACCCATTCATACACACTCCTATGTGCAAAGTGGTATTAATACTGTATATCATACAAGTCCAAGTGAAGCTCACAAGAATCATTTTCTAAGTGACAGTTAAAAATAAGCATGTCTGTTGTATTCAAAAGACAGAATTCAGATTCTTTAACTGATTAATATATAAATAGACCAAAAATAAAGCTAAGCAACCTATTTAACACAGAAAGAATTGAAGAAAACTTAACTTCACAAAAATATAACATGTAAAAGTAGATCCAATTATTTAAAAGTTTCTCAATATATATAAAATTCTAAGCTATTAATAAATATATCTGATAAATAATGATGATAGTCTCCATATTTCTTTGTTTAATTCTCAGTTTTCTTGCAAGACCTTCTTGAAGTTTGGTTGTAATGGATCATTACGTCCATAATGTGCTCAATGTTGGAGTGAATTTTGAACAGTTTTTAGGCTGCATACTGTTTTCTTCCAGATAATTTACTGGATTAAAATTAGCAGTGTGAAAAGCTGTAGAGAAATCTAAATGCCTGCCAAATCAAAGAAATAATCACATTTTTATGAATATTTAATATCATAGTCATGGCAAATAAGGCAAGTAATTAGTACTTACCATAAATTTGCAAAGTATTATTTTATGTAAATGTTACATTCTACTAGTTTGATATGAATTATTCATTGTATTACCAGACGCTGACACAAACCAGCAAACACTAAAATCTATGTGTTATTAGTTTACTTACCTTTAATGATATTGTTTAGAGAGTATTTTTGTGAGATTACCTTTTTTGCCCAAATGGGATGGAAACAAGAAGAAAGTAATTTAAAGTCACCTATTGCACATTCCAATATTGGAGAAACTTAAGATGCAAATATACAAAATGCAAGTTCTTTCATGTGTACAGATGAAGAGCTCTCAGCTATGCCTCCAATTGCAAAGACCGCACAGGGGATTACTATTAATGAAGTATGATAAAAGCTGTTTATAAAAATAATGGATGTGGGAGAAAAACGAACATCATCTTTAAAGATAACCCCCGTAACTCTTCACAGCCAAGAGGCAGAGTCTTTGGGTCACAGAGCGGAATGATTAAAAGGGAATCTAGACTCGACCATCACACACAATCTCCAAATAGCACTTCAGGACAAAAAGCCCCCTGTAGCTTATCTGTGGATGCTGGGTTGTCACCTGTCTTTCAAGGCTTGACTACTGACATTTCTTGATTCTTGCAAAGATCGGTTCCTCTTCCTGATTTGTGATTGGCATCTACTGATCCCTGAAAACATTAACCCTCATCATACTTCCAGTGCTACAGTATATTAAATGATCAAAGCTACTTTCAACTCCTGCTCCACCCTAAACATAACCTCATTTTTCATTTGGTATTAATAAGATTTTTCAATTTATTGTAACTCACAAATTTTCACATTTTACCGATATTCCGTCTTTAGAGCCACCAGTACAGAAAGTGGCTTAACACTAATTCCTAGAACACACCCCTTTGCAATTACCTTATGATGTGAAAAATAACCATTTACCTTCCTCATCTATCTTTCACCTACCAACTATTTTTATTGAATCTTTCATGAGCAGCACCTGACTTTTTGATCGTACAAAATGAATCTTCTCCAAACAGTAAATCTTTAAGTCTTAATAAATTACATCCACCACTTTATACTTGTCAGCTTGCTGTGTAACAAACTCAAGAAAATTAAAAGCTGCTTACTGTATATATCCTCTCTTTTAGTAAATCCATGCAAATTTTTTGCAGACAATTTTCGTCTATGCTAATATTCATCTATCCTAGTACAAATCAATTTTATTGTTCAGGACACTTTCAGACTAGCTGGTTTTGGAACCAATCCTCACAAAAAAAAAAAAAAAAAAGTGTTCTGGTATTTCATATAAAATAAAAAACATATTTTGGTCCTTTGGATCCCAGTTCAACATATAGCCACCACAAATTATGCTTGGAATTTACCAAGGGATATTATAACTTTCAATGTCTACCTCAGTCTTCAGCTGTCTGGTAGTGTCTTAGGGCAACAGGGTTCACAGTACACAGAAAAAGAGCCGATGTTCTGTTTCTTCTTTTTTGTTTTAATATTATCAAAGTAGCAAAGAGTTTTCATGTCCTAACAAAATTCTGAATGGTGAGAATGTGGACTATCTATGTGCAGTAAAAAGCAGTATTATGATCTTTGGACAGAGCTCAGAGCAGCTGGAGTAGTTGTTTTACTCGTGGTAAGTAAATCCATCTCAGATTACAGGCTGGGAGAGGGAGTTCTCTCTGAGCCATTGATATCTCTAAATCAGGAATGTGCAAGCATGAGAAATATTGGTCTACAGTAATTATTTTTTTTATTTAAATACAGCTTTCCTTGTGCAAGTTTAACTCTGTGTTACTGGTGCTTTTCACAGATTGTTTCTGTAATATTGCACCTGGAGTTTTGTGCAGCAAAGGCAAGCTTTAGCCTTACATGCTATCATTACAATGCAGGTATGATTTCAAATCATGTCATGCTAAGGCATGCACCCACGAGAACGTCTCTGCTGTTTCTACTCAAAATGAAAACCAACCCATCGAAAACCAACTGAAATGCAAGGATTTTATCTGGAGGAAACGGGCAGTGTTTAAGATGCCTATCAGATGTGGTTTCAAAAAATGAACTCTTTCAAAGTACAGGGAAAAGGTTGGAAATGCAGCTTTGGGCACAATGCTGTTATCACAGCTCCTCACTGGGAGTTCATGTTTGCATGCTCTACTCGGGAAAGTCCACCAAGGTACTGGCAGCCAAGGAACAAGGAGCAAGTATTAGAAGCGGTTTTACAAACCACAGTCAGATGCACTTTTACAAACCACAGCTCAGTAGCCCCCATTTTAAATAAAATACTGTCAGCTGGCAAGTGGGAGAGAAGGAAAGTTCTTGTCCTTGTGGGTGGTTTGGATTGTGTACCAGCAAACCTTCAGTCTTTACCCTAACAAAACTCTCATCTGTCTTTGGGAGCTGCCTGTTTTCTCTTAAAATAACCTTTGTGTAACCTAGGTTCAAATTTGTTTCCACCTCCAAGTAAGCAAGCTAGCAAGGCCAGTAGAAAAGCAGAAAGGAGCAAATGTAATGACCAAAGGAGCACATTGAAGAAATTCTTCAATCCCTGATTCCTTCACCCTTCAGTACGGGCTCTCCTTCCCTCCTGTACCCTACTCTGGCCTCCTCTCCCCTGACCATAATGATAAGCAACATGTGCAAAACATCCAATTAAAAGCAAAATATTATTTGCACATTTAAAGTGGTGGTAGAGAAGATACAAGAACACAGCACAATGGACAGCAAAAATGTGGTTCACATAAATGTTTGTTTTTAGCTTTAATATTTTAAACAAACATTTCCTTCCACTTAGACTCATCCTAATCTGCAATCTCCACCTGGTGTTTTTCAAACCAGATGGAAATGTAAATTATTTAAAATCATGAAATTCCATTAGCAGTTGGGCTTAAGTGCTCAAAAAAAAAAAAAAAAAGAAAAAAGAAAAAAAAAAGAGGAAGGAAGAGAACTTTTCAGGGTGCCAGAAGGCGACCGTACCACCCCTTGTGTACGCCTGTGACCACAGGTCAGGGTCCGGGAGCGCTCCACTCCATATGCGGAGCACTGAGCACCGGTGAAGAAGCACTAGAGCCAAGCAGTGTCTGAGTTTTGCACTGCAGCAATGCCTGCAGCTTACTCATTCCCACAGCAGAAAGAGTGCAAGCCCCGGACAGACTGCAAAGCACAAATCCATTGCACCCCCTAAACTGCTCCAAGCGATAATACCTACTTTGCTTCTGTTCAATGGGGAGCAAGGATTTTCCCAAAACTTTTTTTTTTCCAATCTGATACCCATGATGATATGCATTCCTTCCTGTTTGTAGCCTAAAAGCCTGGGAGCAAATGCCATATAAAGAAGATGCCTGCATGAAAAAATGCAGCAGAAAACTGAAAGGACCATGAGGAAGAAAATGCAAACTGACTTCATCCTTCTATATGCAGGGGTTTTGCCATGAAAATTAGTAACAGAAATGACATTTTTGGGCACTGCACTCTTTTATCTCTCTTCTTTATTGAGGCCAATAATATTGGTTTGGACCAGAGATCTGAATCCAGATCTAGTCTAACAGAAAATGACTATATAGGGAATTTTGTCTATCTTATGCCATATGATCAGAGGATACAGCAGGTAGTTAAGGACATTGGATATCTGGGTGGCAAGTGAGCAAGGAGCTCGAGTCCAGAGTTTGGTTTTAGGTTCTGTAGTGGAAGGTGGTGCGAATCTCCATGAGTTTGGCCTCCTGTTTGCACACTCCCTAGTTCAGTATGAGTCCTATCTGGTGCAAGTTTATGTGCTCTGTGAAACACAGTGAAACTGCTAGCTCAGAGAAACTGTGATTAACATGGATCATATTTACTATAGAAACAGTACCTAAGTCACATTTAAATAGTTAGTTTTGCACTATGCCTAATGATTGCTTTGGATTTTTTCTTCCTTGGTTTCTTCACACCAACATTTCTGCAAATCTTTTCATGCTTTTGGTGCTTGGGCCAATATAATAGAAAAACCTCCCAAGGAAATCTTGTACCTTCCTCTTATAACTATAATATTGGCATAACAACTAAGGAAAAAACACCTGTGAGTCACAGATGTGACCCTCTACAGGGCACTATCTACCTACAATTTCTGATTGTTCATACCATTGGAAAAGCAAACTCTGTTCATAGGGAAAAACCTTATCAAATGTTTTAGCACTAAAAGCACACAGAAGTGGCAATGTAAGCAACAATCCCAATTTCAGTATCTCCAAGTGAATTTCAGTGTTCTGAGCAGCTGCTTCATGGACTGGAGAAGGCTGGTTGCTTCACACAGCTCTGCTCTGCTCCTTTCTCTCATTACATCATTTAAATGCCAGGCATGTTCTTGTCATGGCTTTTTCTCTCTCTGATGCCAAAGACAGAAACAGGGGTTTCTGATCAGGATGGAGAAGCAAAGAGAAAAAACATTCCTATAGCAAAGGCAATCCTGTCAAATCATACTTTAAAAGAAACAGTATTTTAGGGTAAACTTATAGTGCATTTGTTGCTGTTTGGGCAGAGAGGACCATATTCACTGTATGGGTCCTAGGGAATGATAGCTCTTGTGGCACAAAAATCAGTGGGACTAAACGCCCCAGTGTTTGCTGAGTTCCTCAGAAAGGCTCATCAGCCTCCACAGAGCTCTCTCTTTTATGCCACCGGGAGCATCCGGGCAACATAGTTTACATCTAGGCAGGATTTAACTGCGTGTACTGCAGTCAGCTCAGCTGCAGAGTAACTGCAGCGTAGTGTCCCCTCCCATGCAAAACAAGTGACTCTATGTCATTAGTCTTTCGTAAACTTGCATCTCCCACAGGTAGTCCAAAATTATCTTGCCTCATGGAAAGAAGTCAACAGCCATGTGCACCACAGTGAATGGCATACAGCGTAACAGAGGTCCCAGCTGGGAGTAAGTCTTCCTCTCAATATCATCTGAGGTATTCCCTCTTCCCTTAACAATACCCAGAGAAGCTGTCAAAAAAAATCTGAAATTGCCATAGCTTTATACCCAGATAAATCTTCTTTTGTGCTCTCTGTGCAGAACAGCTTGCAACATCTGTGGGTACATTCCTCGGGGGTAAGAACCTCCAGAAGTGCAGCCACAGCCTACAGGGACAAACTCTGCTGTGATTCTTTAGAACATCATGCTGCAGGCCCATGCTTATCCCAAAGGCATAAGGAGAAAGGAGATCCAGCTGGGGTCATGCCTTCTATCTGTGCCATCTTGGACTCAGAGCTGCAGAAAAGGAAAGCTTCTCTACACTGCTTTAGGGAGATCAGAACAAGGTAGGGATAGCCCTCCATCCATTGTGAATCAGAGGGCAGTTCAGGTTGGATAGATCATCTTTCTTAAAGCCAGCTCAGGTATGAGATCAGATGATGTTACTCAAAGTTTTATCCTGACAGATCCTGTGAACATCCAAGCGAGGAGGTAGCACACCCTCTCTGTGCATCCTCTTCCACTGCTTCACTGTTCTCATGGCGAAACACTTTTTCCTTGGATCATCTTGGACACAACTTTCCTTGTTTCAGTTTCTGTCCATTGTCTCTTGTCCTTCCACCACACACTGCTGTAAAAGCATGGCTCCATTTTCTTGTTAACCTCCTCATTGGTTCTGGCATACTTTTGTTAGGTCCCCTTGAAGCTGTCTCTTCTCAAGACTGAATAAGCCCAGTTCCCTCAGCCTCTCTTCACAGGACAAGTGGTCCAGCCCCTGACCATCTCAATGGCCCTCTGCTGAATTATTTTCATTTTATTGATGTCTTACTTGTATTGGGGAGTCAAAAACTGGATGCATCAGTGAAGACACAAAGAAGGCCAGAAGGAGTCAAAGCAGGGAGAAATTCCGAGAACTTTCTACAGTTTTGACTAGGCATTTCCCCACCCTATTTTGCAGGTTTCGATATGAAATAATAAGAGATTGCACCCTCAGGATGTAATAAGTTATCCCTTTCTGGCTATCACAGGGACCAATGGCATGTACACACCTAACTTGTCACAAATGCAAAATGATTCAGCCCTCCCCAGTGCTGTCTAGTTGTGGCCAGTAAGGAACCTGTACACAGCAGGTCCCACCAGTTAGCTGGTGGCAAAGCCCATTATGCTCCAAGCTGCTCAGTTTTGTTTATCTGACCAGTGAATTTCAGTGTTGTCTCCCTGTCTTTGCATTGCCTTTCAGTTCTCTGTTCCTCTCAGTTGGCCAAACCTTTTCTTCATCCTTCCTCTCCCATCTTCCATCCTAAAACTCTGGAGTTTCTGTGGTAATTCCTGTGGTAATTGCCAACATCCCCTTACTCCAACACCCAGTTTGAATCTAATCCATTTCAGTGATAGTCTCAGTGGATCCGGGACCACTAGGCACTTTAATTTTGGCCAATAGCTAGAGTTAGGGTGCTCCACTCTTGATTTGCTGATGGCCATCTCCATATGAAACACAATTATTCATAATAATAACAAAAGATATCACAAACTAAGCATTTGTATTCCTAATATGGGTTATATTTTTAAGATAGGTTCAGTACAAGGACGCTAAGAACAGAGTCATATTGAGATTAAGGCACCTGAATTTATGTGTTTACAAGTGCACCACTGACCTAAGCTCCCATTACAAAAAATGGAGATGTAGTTAAGATCATGAGCTGCCCACCGAAGCCGGTCTGCTCAATAACCCCACAGGCTCCACTGGCTGTAATGGCGTCTGAGACATAAAGCCTATATATAGACACTTTCATTTATGTGTTTTAATCTCAAATCAAATCCTACCTGAAGGATTCAAAAATGGCCTTACATAACTTAAAAATTCATTTACTACTACAGACAGAGGAAAGAAGGACCAATGTTAAGTAATTACCCTAAGGTTTGTGCCAGCTCGGGGTCTCCCAGTGTATTCCTCTGAACATCAAACCTTGCTGCCTTAAGGTGTTAAATGCAGCAGCTCAGCTTCGTTTAAAAATACTTCTCACAGCTCCCACATGCTTTGCATTTTGCCATAGGGCAACTGAGGCACCGGGATGCAAGACACTCCAGACCCCACCAGCAGAGCAGGTTCCCCACTCCTGAGGGCACACCAGTGAACGCAGACCCCACCTGGGGGGGGTCATCCCCCACCTGGAGCAAGGAGCAGGGGATCCCTTCCACCAGCAGGTGCCAAGGAGAAGTTGGCCAACAAACGGAGGGAGAAGAGAGCTCCCGGGTGAAGGGGTCTGGCTGATGCGGTTGGCTGGGGCACTATACCAAGGGGCAAAGGATGGATCCCCTCCAGTAGCCACTGTGTTGTCTTTTTTTGTTTTCTTCTTTGTTTGGATCCAGGACAATTCGGGTCCAGATGAGACCAGGTTCAGAGCCAGTGGACTGCAGCCATTTCCAGTTAAACAGAAATGGTTCAAAGTCAATAAACAAGTCTCTGTAAATTAAAAGAAAGAGATTCATGCATTAAAACTGCATTAAAAGAGGAAAGAGAAAAAAAAATAATTCTCTCTGTCTGCCACAAGCTTCACTTTAACTAACTGAAACCTATTTGAAAAGAAATGCTGTAGGTCCCCAGTGCAGAGGTGGAAGGGGTGGGAAGGTTACGTGGGGAGAAGAAGAAATCACTTTATTTCTACCACGATGCAGTAAGATATAAATACAATCAAAAGGGGTTAATCTAATCCTTTTGTGAAGCACTGAGTCAGAGAACAAGACAAAAACAAATCTGTGATCTGGAACTTCCTGAGCACCCACTCAGGGTGGATTAATGAGGAGTACACGGCTGTGAAATTACGTGCCCTCTGAGTCAGGAAAATGGTCCTAGTGGTGCATGACCTTGAAATGAGGGGAAGCAAACTTCACCTGATCCACAATTATAAAGACCTAAAAGGAGGGGGACTAAGGAGGAGGGAGAACACATTAAGAGCTGGGGAAATGCTTCTGAATGTGAAACCAACAAAATACTAAACAAACACAAGGCTTGAAAGACGAATTAAATGTAGCATTAAAAAATCCAGAGGCTTTAAAGTATACTGGCATTACTGTTTGAGCATTATAAGGAGAGCTTGTCCTCTTTATTTACATGAAGTGGATATTTTGTTGCTGCTGTTATGGACTTAGCGATGTTTGTCTGCCTTCAATTTTCTCTTTGCAATGAAAAATTGTTGTGAGATGATTTCTAGTCTTAGCTGCTTTACATGACAGTATTATCAAGGATTCATCAAGAGGCCATCTGTCGAATTTATGAAAAAAAATGCAAAAACAAAACAGATGAAAAGGAAAGAGCAAGACAGAGACTGGTCCAGGGGACGATAGATGTGGCAGCATGTGCCTCAGTGTGAAAATTACAACATTTAAATACTGTAGAATAAATTACTGTGCCGAAAAATTAGTGATGCTCTCCCACTTTAGATTCTCCCCTTATGATGAGAACATAATGAAATAGATCACAGACCAAATCATTTTTTCCTGTGGCTATTATTATATTCTAATGAAAAATTAAAATGGGGTAAAGGCATAAAACCTGTAAGGGAATCAAATAAGCAAAGCTACTGAGTCATTTCTTAGGTCCCCCCAAAATGTACAGCTGATGTGGAAACAATAAAGTAATATCCTTTTATGTATGTAATCAACCCATCTCCCCCTGTTTTTCATATCTTCGTGCATCTTTATAGCTGGTATGTGTATTCACACATGCATGCCTGTGACATAGGAGAGATAATGAAAGGGGAAAAAAAATATCTGTCCTCATTACAAACTGGTTGAATTGCATATCTATGCAGCGTCAAATATAAACATCTATTCCCAACCAATATATATTATAGATAAAATTCACTGAGTATCTACTGTTTTCTAACTAGGGTGACACCTATGTTTACATACTGTGTATGAGAAATAAATTTGAATCAGACGTGCTTATTGAAATCAAGCAGTCTGGATTTAATTGGAATCTAAGAGATGAAATCCAGTTTGTACTTATTTTAAAAGAGAAGTATTACAAACTCCAGGCCTTTCCTAGCCTCTCCCTTCATCTGGCCTCTGTTAGGAACTTTTGTGCAAATTTGCGATAAGCTAACAGAGGAAATATCCCATCGACTGTTGTACAAATTTGAATATTTTCAACAGCCTTTCCTCAAAAGCAATTTGCCATTCTCTTTTACTGATTATGTTTAGGGTTATGGAAAGCCAGCCACCAGGCTATGCACATGGAAGTGCAAAAAAATCAGAGTATGACATGCCATATATTTTTAAACATAACTGTATTACATAATGAAAAATTTGAGTTCTCTGTGTCCTGATTTTGAACAGGGAGAAAAGCTAAGAGAAATAAAGCTTAATATTGCTTTTATACCACAATTAGAAAGACATTCACAATAGTTAACTCTGACTATCTCCACCAAAACCTTCC
This sequence comes from Ibidorhyncha struthersii, assembly GCA_013398815.1. Lineage (NCBI taxonomy): Eukaryota > Metazoa > Chordata > Aves > Charadriiformes > Charadriidae > Ibidorhyncha > Ibidorhyncha struthersii. The sequence goes on along the minus strand of VZSZ01003315.1, from coordinate 213,847 downwards.
ACAAAAGTAAATGGCCTACCAGTGATGACCTATCCAATGATGACTCCCTACATCTGAGAGAAAGAGCGGTTGAAACTGCCCTTGAGCTCCATTAAAAACCTTCTTAAGCTATTCTGGTTTTATGGCAGATAACCAAACTCTGCCCTAATTTCCACCAGTTCCAAATGTTAAACTAACAAGTAAAGAAAGGCTACATCTGGCAGTCCATCAAACAGTCCTCAAGAACAAGGTCCTTCAGTTTGGTTGATGAGCATACTTGGTGCATGGAGAAAACAACATCCTGAACTCTTCAGCTGACTTGAAAAAAAAATCAAAATAACCATTAATTTTAACTTAATTGAATTGGGATGACCATCTTGATGCATCAGTAATTAAATGACAGCAAACATCATAAAAGCAAACTGTGCATATATCTTAATGGCACAGAGCAAAGCAAAACTACTTACAAGGACTAAACTCTGTCCTTCCAAAACTACAAAAGAGTTTATGGCTAAAGGCCATTATATCGCTCACTGTTGTCTAGGGAGACTGCACTGGGGAGAGTCTATAGCTTTGGTCCTGAAAATATATGCTTACTTGTTTAACTTTACTCATGAGAGTAAACCCACAAATTTCTGTCGTACTTGAACCAACTGTAAGGGCAACCATACACAAATCCTTCTGAAAGATGAGCCATAAAATTTACATTCTGGAAACGTTTTTTAATACAATTATTCAAATATTAGCATAACGATATTATGCTTTAAGGATCAATTCTTTAGTTATATAAGCATCAATATGCACTTGACAACTGTGATGTAAGCAAAAGAAGAGGTAGTTACATTTTGGGGGGGGCTAATTAGGTAAAATCTTCTGCGAAGTATTTTCTTTTGAATCTACTATAATATCTGAATATTAAATGAAGCCAGGAGAATGGTTTTCAGACAAAAATGTACAAGTATGTTGTACAAGTCTGCAGGATTGGACTTCTGATTTAAAATAAGATCTGGTATGTGAATACCAGACCTGGTGTGACAACTGCCTTTACGTAGAAGGAGACATCGTGTCAATGCAGTGAATCCATAACTTCTCAGTGGTCAGTAAACCTACTTGTGAAAGTTAAGAGAGAATAACCCACAGTGATCAAGTATACTGTATTAACACCTATGATATGGCCATGCATTTAGATAACAATTGTACCACAATAATTAGGAAACAAAAATACTTTTTGACAGTGATTTTTGATCCTCACTTCTGCTGCACCTCTAGGAACAGTTCAGAAGTAAAACATGGCATTAACAAATGATGGTTAAAATCATCACTTGTGATTGGGTTTTAAGAATCCAGCTGCCTTGTTTAGAGAGCTGGCCATTTCTTCTTCTCTGCATTTTTCCCAAATATCAGAGAAAAATTAAAAGCCTCTGCCTGAATCTATGCAAGGAGCAGCTCACATTGAAATAGCGCAAGACTCCTTTGAGTTTCAAGGGAGTGGGATTTTTCACACAGGTGCAGAGCTTTGCACCAAACAGATGTCCAGCCTGATTCCTGATATCGATGGGCCATTTAAGTGCTTTACCTATGCCAACACGTTATCACTGTACTGTTTAACAAAAAGCAGCAGTCACAAACAATAATAATCAGCAACAACAATAATTGTCATACAAGCATTGGAGGTCCAGCTTCATCAGGAGCAGTGAATTCTTTCTAACCCCAATTAATTTACTGGGTTCAGAGGCAGTTGTTCCTCTGGCAGCAGATTTACCGTGGGAGCTGGCTCTCTTTGAGCCTCTGGCCCCATCTTTGAGAAATCAAGAGCCCTTGTGCCACTCTTCACCTGTCCCGAATTGCTGGGGCCCCGAGAAGAGAATTATGCCGGGGCAGGGCTGTGTGGGAGAACAGGAAAACACATTCCATTAAATTAGTTACTCAAGTGTGTAACACCGCCACACACGGGAGTCAATTACCCTGATAGCCCGTCTCTGCCCCACTCCCTATAACCATATGACTGAAGATCCATTGTATAATAATAGCCTGCAATTGTGTGTCAAGAAAGGATATTAGGGGTCTCTGAAGCAATGAGCATTAACTGGGTGCAATATTTTCCTAGGTCCATTTTATTGGGATAATCCTTGAACTATTCAAATACATGAACTCCCATATGAAACAGATATCTCTCCATCTGCACAGGCTTGGGTACTGACGAACCGGCTGGAAATATATGGGAAGCTGTGTTATTTTAAATAACCATTCTATAAAATAAATAGTAAGCACACAGCTCAGCATTTCAAGAGCTGTAAAATAAATCGTCATCAAAAAAAGCTTATTTTATGAACCCATAAATCTCCTGAAAATAAACGTTTTCTTCATCTTCCTGTGTTTTAATAAAAAATTCCTTTTTTTACTCACTCAATTACAATATCACTATCAGTTCAAATTACAGGTCAAAGATACGGGGCTTAATGTATGTACAGCCAGTTCTCTTCTCCTAATAACCTGTCATTCCCAGGATTTGAATGTCAGAACAGAGCCTGCCGCGGTAATGCTACCCGGCAGCACAGTGATGAAAACTTTGGACAAATCATGAAGAACATTCCAGATCCAAATCATCAGAAGGTTACCGGGGAGAGCCTTTCATCCCGCTCTGACCCCTTGATCTGACAAGTGACACCTACAAAATGAACAGCTCTCCAGCTTAAATTGTTTAACTGTAGCCTGATCAGTTTTATTATCTTGCTAATCCGGATATCAGCCGTTTCATCAGAATGGAAGATATGCATATCATGAATTATTTTGACACCAAGACCTTTTAATTTTTGCCAGCAATATTTCACTACACCAATCAGGGCCTGCAGTCAGTGATGCTGTTCGCCTCCTGGGATGTCAGAGGACAGTGCACTCCTGACAGCACCAAATCATCTGGGAGCTGTAACGAGCTATTGCTGCAATTATTATTATCTCCTGTAGTCATGCATTTCATTACAGTGCAGGCAGACAGAGGTTTCCGTTTCGGGCCAGTCTTATTTAGGAATCTCTGCCATTTTATGGGCTGTAGGGCTCTGTAGTATAATTTCTTTTCTCCTCAGTAGACAAGGATAGGTGAATTTCTAATAAAAACAAAGCACTAGCTAGGTACTGTAGAAAGAGGGAGCACAATACAGTACATTAACCAGCAGTGAAACAGCTTAAATGGCCCACTTGTAGTTTATGAAAGCAGTGGTTAATCAGCAATATGGTTCGCTGCAGAGAGAAATAAAGAACAGTTTATCTTTAAATACATATATATTATCCTTTTTCCAAACTACCCACTGCTAAACTTTTTTGTTGGCTAACAGTAAATCCTGAAGGGACAGGTCTATGGTTTATAGTGATTTTTTTCTGCCATTTCATGAATATAAACAAAAATAGTTAAGAAAAGATGAAGAAAAACGCATTTTTTGTTTGTTTAAGCAGCTTAAGAGCCATTATTGCAAAGCATAGGTATGCAAACAAGCATGTAGGAGGGAAAGGGGAGAGAAGCACTCTAAACTAGACCCTGATAAAAATGACAAACATTCAAAGATGGACATTCACAGGTAGAATGTGCCACAAGCCCTTCCCGGAGAAAACACCAACAATCACCATTTTACCAATTTCCTACATCCAAGGTTAAATGGTGGCCCAAAACAAGTCGTCCTGCCAGCTGTGTGTTGAATGTCCTCTGGAGGGTATTGCCAGCTTTCACAAGCATCGTAAAAGAAGGTAACAAAACACGTATCGTTAAAGATGTACAATGGTACAAAGGCAATGGTTTGCAAAATACCCAACATACTCTCCATCTTTCCTTGACATTCACTTTTACTATGAGTGGCGTCCATGTGCTTACACAAACATCATACCACATTTTCGTCCTTAGCTGCCTTCTGCTACACTCAATTGTTTTCGAGGCCTTTTCAATTCTCTCTTCAGGATTTCCTTTCTCCTTGGTTCCCCTTCTCTTTTTCAAATCTGCTCCCCTTTTTCTCAACATTTAAGTTACAAATAACTTGATTTCATAATAGAAAAAGAAGCACCAGCAAAAACAAGGATAGAATTTTGCAGTTTCAGTTCTCCCATGTTTTCAGTCATGGTCTGTAATACATTGAGTCAAAAACAAATAGGACAGTTTCTACTAAGTGTGATGGGAAAAGCCAAGCATTTGACTATCTGTGTACACATAATAAAACACAGGAAAGTCAACCACACATTGAGAGAGTTTAAAATTAAGGTACTACAGATATAACAACAAATTGCTGATATATATATATATTTAAAAAAAGCATTTGAGGAGACTAATTTAAATGTAAACAACAAAAGAACCCACTTCACACCACCTTTCCCCATGAAAACTACATGATGTGTTCTTCTGTGCTGAGGTATTTAATTATGTACTTTCTGTAGTCAGCAGTCCCTTCCACATGTATAGCTTTTTGACAGCAAGACAGACAAAGTTCTGAATATTAAACTTAAAGTAACATATTCTGCTTCATCACTTGTGTAAAGACAGCTGATATTGCCTGAGAGTTTGGCACCAGAGGCCAAGCACCATATTTTCAACCACCCACACACAAACCCTTTCAATACAATCACTAGCAACTTGACTGTGAAATTTCCAGACATTGATGGCTAGCAAAGACTAATAGCAATGCTCCTGTGATGGACTCCCGTCATGAAAAAGCAGTTCTTCAGCTTTTTGATCCCATCTGTGTGATGCGAAGAGAGCAGGGAAGACTTTGCCTCAGCAAAGATAGGATAGTGTGTCCAAAAAGGAGCAGAGCAGCACACCAGGGTCTGTAGTGTTGTGTTTATTTACAGATGCCATTCAGTTTTACATAACTCCCTTGTTAGTTAAGGGTTACTGATCCTGCAGACTCTTACACATGTGAGCAGTTCCATCAAAGTCACTGGGACGTGCATGAATTAAGATTCCTTTTTTAAGTAAAGCTTAGCAGGATCAAGGCTGGTCCTCATGGCTGTTGAAATCTTCAATTGCGATTGACTTGAAGGAGAAGCTAAATCAACTTAGCACTAAACAAACTGGAAGATACTTTCTCATGTCTCATGAACCATTTCAGTCTCTCTGGCTAGTAAGACAGTCATTCAGACCTCTGAGTGACTGACTCTGCTGGTCGGTGCTCGTGGTGCGCAGTTGTAGAGTGAGCGAGCTGGATCGCCTCCCCAGGCCAGTTAATGCTGGTGAACACAGAATAGCATCAGCTTAAGGCGCTGACATGGACACTGCAAGTTGCCTTATTGCCCAAGGATCATGGTGCCCCCTGCTCTGAAAGGGGCTGCCACATGTGTGGAGCTATAGTCTCAAAGTTGTGGGTCAAGATCAGTAACCACTGGCTAGGAGCTTAAAATGGCAAGTATCGTCCCTCTCTTCGATTACAATTTCCACTGTAGACTTCAGAAAACAGCTTATTAAAGTCACTGCACTTTGCAGGCTCTTTGACACATGAGCTTGTGTCCCATGACACTGACTGTGGCTATCACAAGGGACAGGTGAAGACATTTAACATAAAACCAAAGTAAGACAGCACAGCCAGATGGATCTAAAAGCATCCCAAAACCAGGCTGGAATTTTCTGGGCATTTGCAGCTTTTCCTGAGTTCCTATGGAAGGTGTCATTTGCAGGAGGAAAACGCCTGCCAGGGCCTTCATGGCTACCTTATCCACAAGCCCTCTGGGGCCAGCGAAGAGGACAGGAGCCCAAGTGACACCATTCAGGAGTGGTTCTGCTGAGGATCACAAGACGTGCCTGGTGTATGGACTGGGTCCTCCTGTAAACTGAATGCAAGCTCTACGTTTTGCTCCATTGCAGCTAAGGGCAAAAGTGAGCCTTTACTTCAAATTATTGTAAAAATTTAATGTAAAAGAAACAACAAAAAAAATGGAGACGAATTACTAATTAATTAGAAAAGTTTAAAAGGGAACCCAGGCATCTGAGCTCCCCCATTCTCACCCTAAAACCTACTACTATCTTCAATGCCACTTATTTTATTTACTTTATTTTATAATCATTGTAGTTCTCTTTGGGCCAAATGCTTGTTTTCCTAAGTGACTGAAATTCCTTTTGAAACTCAGCTGAAAACTACTATCATGCCCTTGTTAAGGATTTATCTAGACAGACTTGAGGAGAAATCCTTTTAGCTCTTGAAAAGTTGTAATTCTTACATGTGTGTCAGTAGGAAATTAAAAATGCAATACAATAAGAAAAGAAACACTAAACTTGCCATTCTGCCCAGAGAGGTTGTGGAGTCTCCCACTCTGGAGACATTCAAAACCCGCCTGGACGCTGTCCTGTGCAACCTGTTGTAGGTGACCCTGCTCTGGCGGGGGGGGTTGGACTAGATGATCTCCAGAGGTCCCTTCCAACCCTGACCATTCTGTGATTCTGTGATTCTGTAGGTCTGCGAGAAGCTCTTCAAATGCATTCATGACAAAAATATAGGGTTACAGATTTCATATGGTGCTTTCTTTAAAATATTTTTAAATTCTATGTTATTGTGACTAAAAAATTCATAAAATAATATACAATAATAATGTCAAATTCTCTGTATTCTTAGTGTCTGTTGGTGTGTAAATTGTGGGGATTTGTTTCACAGAACACACGAGTACCTGACTATGAGCAACTTACACAACAGACTATAATCAGTTAATTAGATCCCTGTAAACGTTTCCACACGATCAGTCCCAGAATTTTCAGAATCATCCTGGGCCAAATTTAGCAACATCCATCAAAATAACAATGTTATTAACTGACCTGACCCATAATTCTTTATATTTTCCAGGGCTTCCAGCCTATATGTTATATTAGCATGTTGTTTAAAACCTGTAGTGGTTCTTATTTCTTGTTTACTTGATATTATGTTGCCTTAGTAACACCTTAGCTTGTTTTATTTACCTGTAGAGAGTTTGAGCCAAGGCATTTGTATTACAGCCTAAGGAAAGTTCTAGTTTACAAGAGCAGAATTATAGTTATTTTTAATGGCAACACAACAGATTTGCACTAAAATAAACACAGAGTACTTCATTAACATTAGCATGTGTACAAACTTAGCCGTTTCTTTTTTAAGAAATCAAGAGTGACAGATTCTTTACAATATTTCATAAAGCAAAGAACATTACTTCCATCTGAATCCTGATGATTAGCTGCGGTGCAACATTGCAGGCACAAAATACGGTGCATCAACATTTAGTTTGTCAGCTTATAGGTGCATTTAGGCATCTAAGTGATCTGACCATAATTAAGTGGAAAAAATGGAGGAATTTGTAAAAATCTGGCTCTCAGCAACCCGTCAAAAGCCATATCCTTAAATTCAGGGTAGGAATTGAACTATGTATAGCTCTCATGTTTGAGCTTAAGCCATTAGTTCATTCCTCATTGTAATTAATGTTAAAACTTTTTCCTTCCCTCTTTGTCCTCCTGTAATGTACTGTATCTTTTATTCTTACTATGTTAAAAGGTTAAGGATGCAGAGCGTACAGCAGTAAGAGCAGTTTTTACTTGTACACTGGTAACCTCACAACCATGTAGAGAATGTAATACAACTGCTTAAATTCCAACTGCTTCTACATTTGGTGAATTTAATATGGAGACTGTAAAATATTCTGCAGTTTATATCATATATAAAAGTAATAAAACAAATTTAGAGAAAGATTTCATAGCTCGTGTATCACACAGACACGAGCACTCATTTTAAAAGCAGAATCAGAAATCTGCAATTCCAGAATGACCTGATAAAAGTTGGGTCAAAGTTTTCAAACAAGATGCTCGGCAGCAGGCTCCCAGGCCCACATTAGTCTTACAGCTTTTGTCCAAAAAAGGGGGTTAAGCCCTGCACGGAGGAGCCTTACAGCATTCCAGTAAGCACCTGCTGTTGCCACAGAGAAGGAGCCAAGAGTTGCCAAAAACGATCTTGCTGGATCCGTGTTGTGCCAGGGTATGGGCTGGGAAGGGAGCAGCTCCGCCAGCCGTGCCAGGAAGGAGATTGCTCTCAGCATCCAGGGAAGAGCTGCAGGCTTTGGGGAGTCATTATACCCCAAAAGTGAGGTGCTGCAGAGTAAAGTCCTCAGCAGGAACCTTTAGGGCCATAATCTTGGACATTTAAGGCAAGACTAAGAAATAATAAAGTGATCATACTCATATTTGGACCTGATATTTGCACAAAAATTGTTTGACTTAAAACCGCTGGGTGCCTGTATTTCCCATTAATGCCAAAAGGTACAGTAGTTTTTTTATGGAGATGCAAACCTGGAATGTAAAATTAGGCAGAATATTTGAAAACTTTGGCCTATAAACTTTGTGTGTAATGCCAGTCTAAACTCAGCTCCTAAATATTTAAAATCTTGTTTCTTTTTTATTGGACATAATTTTGTGATTAGGAAAAAGAAGAATGGAAATAAAACCTCTTAATTTTGCTCACAGGATTCATTCAGATGACTCCAGGAGATCGCAGTTAGATACATAAATTAAATTAAACTATGCAAAGAAGTGTTCTTAGGCTTGGAAAGAAAGTTAGAGAAGGACAAAATGACTTTTTTTTTTGCTTTCTGAGTCATTTTTAATCATCCTTCCTTGTGCAGAAATGGTAGCCACCACTACCATTCACACTAAAGTTTAAGGGAATTAAGACAAATGATGTATAGCACTCTGATGCATTTATGACAACTTACTTAATTTTAAGCATTGCATGTAAAATTTTACAAAACCATCTCAAAAACTTGCATGATACCCTGACCACTGGAGTGACTCCACCGTCCTCATATATCAGGAGAGCTTAGAAAAGGGTGCCAAGATGTAAGTCAGTATAGGGTAATGATATATGTGACTTTCCTCAGAAAATCCACACTTAGCTGAAAGTTTGGTAAGTTTAAAATCAACTTCTATGTTGGTGTTTACATGCTGCAGAGAGCTAGACATGTTCCAACGAAGCCTGTGAGCAACCTTCAGAATATTTGTTTCCAATATACTGGGTGTGTTCACACTTTTCTTTTAAACCTAAGGCAATTGTACAACCTCCCTGTGCTGCTGGTACATTGTTAAGCCACCACACTGCTGGGAGAGGCCACCAGCTTTTGAAAGAGGGCTGGTTCAGTACAGTCAACCGCATAGAGAGCTTCAGGCTTGTTTCTGCCTTCCTCATTCACCCAAGATAGATCTCATTTCCAAGTCAGTCTGAATTAACTTATACACTGCTACGCAGACACATTCAGAATTTTGTTTAATCCTGAACAATATGCTTCTTGTTAATAATTAAAAACCCTTTGGGTTTTATGAACCTTGGTTGGTATAAATCAGTGGTTCAGATTTGCTGTTGTCATTCTATAGTAAGTAACCCTCTGAATTACTCATAAAAAGGAACCGCTCCGAAAAGGGGAGAAAATCTCTTCAGTTAAATCAAAACCATTTTATAACATATATTGGCATCCTGGGAAAAGATCACTTAAATTTTCTTAAAACCATGCAATCAAAGTTTGAAACAGCATTGAGAGGTAATGCAACTCAACTTAAATCTTAATAAAAGCAGGTTTGGATAATGAATTTTACTTTGTGAGCAGTTGGGGAACTAGAGAACTCACACACAATTGATTACAAAATGCAGAGGATGGGCCATTGCTTGTAGAGGTGTTGTAACTCAATGGTGTGTTCACATGTGTGTTCATATCTGAGTGTACGCAGCCAGCTTTGTTGAGGAAGAGATAAAGCTACTTTTAATCACAGCCCTCATATAGAAAGCTGAGCATGTACTTGTCTTTGCAGAACTGTGGCCAAAATGACTTTACAAGGCAAAAGATGAGGCAGGTCACTCATTTCTCTGGTGAATATTTATGTGCTCCTGGGTCAGGTAGGCAAAACAATACTCAGCTGTCAAACTAAAATCAATCATAGTTTGCTTTTATTTGCAATCATTCTGCTATGGGAGGCTTGCAGTTTTGTCTTTGTGGTTTTAGAGAGCAAAATTAAAAAGTGAAACCCTATCAACATGTGAACTCGGTACCCTCTGACATATGGGGCATGCCCCTCATCCAGCACAATCTTTGATTAACAGCTGTGAGGAATTTTACCAAGCTAAACAGCTTTTTAGTCTAACCCAGGGGAACCAGCATGTGTTAGCACAGCTACAGAAGGTGTCTCCAGTCCCTAAATGCAAAAACATATTGAGGATTGCAAAGAAAAAGTTACAAAGGGGACAGAGTTCAAATAAAATTTGTTCTGTGGTTCATGGCAAGATCTATGCTCACAAACACATTCAAGTCAGGCTCCTTTGCTGCAGGTTTGCTTTTGCGAATGCTCAGTATGAAGGGCTCCCACTGAAGCCACTGGGAGCACTGGCACACAGAAAAGCTGTCCCTCTGCGGAGTGGAGACAATTTGCACCAGCTGAGGATTCAATTCAAAGTATTTACAAGATGAGGCTTGAGTGCTGTGTCCCATTATAAGCAAAATGAGAGGCGGTATCACTTTTGCTTTACTTTTCTTTGGGGATTCTTGCCGGTGCAATATCCGTAAAACTCATCCTGGTATGTAACAATCCATTGGCATGGCAAGGCTTGAATATGGCAAACCAAAAAGGTCTACTTAGACAAAAATCTGTTGTAGCCACTTTTCGAAGGCAGTCCTAAGAGCAGCATACAGTGGAATGTTCCCACTTAGAGTAGCAATGGAAAGATAACAGCATGTGAACTGGTGCCCGTATCTAGGACTGCTATATTTCTGCTCCTGATTCTTCTGGAATGCAGGTACAAGAGAGACGATGCACATGGATTATATCAAAACTGCTAAGCAAATATAGGCATACCAGTATATTGTGGCACTGTACCTTTAGAGTTCATCTGTGCGTGCCCAGCCACCAGCCGGGGCAGGCACAGCCTGGTCAGACCAAGTAGCCTGAGCAGGCACCAGCCAACCTAAAGCCATGGAGCAAATGGCAACGTGCTATTTTCCTACTAACCAGGTGAAAAACAAGAAAAGACGTCTAAGGAAAACTGGATATACAGTGGCAATGGCCATATAGTCAAGAATCCAGATCGTTTGATCTCAGTCTGACTGCAGGACAATCTGTTCAGGCTGATGCAGCTTGTAAAAAAAAAATAAATCTATAACTTCAAACCACTGTGCTGTATGAGGAGGTGGCAGGGACATTCGTGTGCCACAGTCCAGGAGTCAAAGCAGAGTGTTTCCTCCCTTGTCAGTGCGAAGGGTTTGTTTCATTATCCCGGCCTTGACCAAGTTTCCCTGCCTCTCGCCAAGTTAAACTTCCATTATCACAATAATTCTAGGTGCTGCTAAAGGCATTTGGTGAAGCATGAGGAAAGCTAATTGACATGGAAAAGGAAAATTTGCAGGCCATGTTTTCTCCTGTGGAAATTATGTAAAATTGTTGCTGCTGTGTTACACAAATAATTTTGATGCATTAACTTGCCTTTTGCTTGTCTTTACCTCAATCTCACCCAAAATACTGTGGTTTTGACATGCTCTTTTTGCTTCTTAGTTGACTGCTTTCCAGAGAACAACTGTTCACAGAGGCGTCCTAGAGATAAAGTTTCCTTCACGTCACTCCAAATGCTGATATGCAACAGCAGTTATTCAACAATACAATTATTTATTTGAAAAAAAAAGAGCAATACCCTTTCAAGGCAACTAGCATTTCTCCGAAGGAATTGACAGTACTATCTCTGCTGTGCTTTGTGCCGTGGCATGAGCTGAAGCTCTGCAGGGCAGGAGGGCTGCTGCCAGGTGAAGGTAAGTCCTTGGTGGCAGCTGTGCCATGCTTTGCTGAACTATTTTTGCTGTTATCATCATCCACAGGTGCCACCTCAGGTAAAACCCTGACCTAAGCCATCCTACTTGAAAGCCATATTCACTGCTCTTGTGGTGACAACTTGATGTGACAACAGGGTCACCATCTTTCCCCGTCATAGGTACAAAAGGCATTACTGCCAGAAAACAGCAGCATTTCTGAAGCATTTTGTTCTGCCTTATCTCTTTCTCTATTCAGTGCTCACCCACACCAACACTGTCACTAGTTTCTAGCAATTTCAGGCATTCCTGTTTTCAGTTTTCTCTGAAACAACATGTAAGGCTCTGACAGTCATATCTCACTGATACACTTCTGTAATTTAGCAAGTCTAAATACGGATCAGAATCTGACTCCAGAACCTTGAATCAACAGATGATTTATAAATTTTACACTATTTCCACCTACCCATTGGGTTGACAATAGCAAGGACTATTAGTTTTTTATAGTGTAAAAGTATACAACATTTATAATTCATATATATTTTATAAATATATAAAAGCTTAAGCAATTTGCTTCACTGCAAAGTGCTGAAATACATGCCCACTAAATTGTGGCCAAATCTGAAGATGGCTATGAATGAGTCCCTCAGAAATTAAAAAAAGCTAAAAAGAACAAACATTGATGTTAAAATATTTTTAATTATTTACATCTCTGTTGTTTCATTGTATCTTAGGTATCATTTTAAAAATGAAGCCATATTTTATCTTGATTACTAACAAATATAGTATCATTATTTTGCTGTGGACTTCACATCCCTATTTGTCTTGCTAATGGATATTTTTCTGTTTAGAGAAAATGAGAACAATTCTATTTTATTTAGAGACCAATAATATTCCTGAGTGTTCATCCTCACTGTTCTGGAAGAACAATGAAACAGCACTTACATGAAGGATTTACTGGTGTGCCTGCCAGGACAAAAACAGATGGACAAAACAAGTTTAGACAAGTGAATCTGAAAAATTGGATGACCTTTATCTCACAAACAAAGTTACAGAAATTCAGAAAAAGCCAAAAGTTATTTGATTTCCTTCAGTGGAGAAATTCCAATATTTGTGCTTGAGCCAATTTAAACCTGGTGATATAAGTTAGTAGCTAGCCCTTATGGCCAATACATAGCATTCCTAGCACACAAATATCTCAAATGCCTTAAAAAAACCTCACACACCCCCCCCCCAAAATTAACATTGTCTTACCTAAGGGTAAGATCAGGCCTAATAAAGGAGATATGGGGGGTTTGGTTTGGGTTTTTATTTTGCATTTAGTAGCATGTATGGACTCATAGCCAAGATCTAGTGACTGGTAGGGACAATGTCAAGCTCAGGTGAGAGCTCCTGGCTCAGAGAGGTCAGGGATGAGGATAAGGCAGAAATGCAGCAGACAGACAAAACAAGAGGTTTGGTAAGCTGCTAAAGAGTTAAGGAGGAAAGAGCAAAACGTACACTTGTTAGCAACTAAGCAGGAGGTTTGGATTGCTGGTTTTAAGGCATACAAAAGGAAATTACACAAAGGAAGTCTCCCATTGATGTTTCTAAGATATCAAAGCTTGCTCTTTGCTGGAGATATAGGAATTGAAACAGTCAAGGCAGAGAGCCAAGATATAGGTAAGGCCACTGCAAAAAGTAAGTTTTGTATCTATGCACATATATTTCAGATTTGGAAGGGATCCCCATGATATTCAAACTCTGTAAAGTCTATTGAATACAAATACCAAATCCATAAAATTCACAAGTGGATTCTTCACACCCATTTGAGAACAACACTGCAAACTGACATTATCAAGAAAATCTGATTAGCATTAAACATGACATGTTCTAAGAAGCCAGCGATTCGAACTAAACAAAAGGCAAATTAAAATCTACACAGGAAAATCACTCTACTCAGAATAACAACCACACAAACAGAAAACCTTTCAAAAAATGGAGTTGCAAAGCTTGGGTCTCAGAGTTAATTCAACAGTCAAGCCCCCAAAATGGCTAGGTATTTGGTAGATTTGCAGGTAGGTATATACTCTTGCTTTCTTTACCTCTCATTAGAAAGATTGGTATAATATTGACACAATACACTAGAAATCAACTATTATTGTAGCAAATAATCAAAGTCACTTCTCAGCTTCACGTGATCCACCTCAAAGAAGCACCATATTCCCTCAGATTTCCTGTGAATACTGCTGTCCCTCACTGCACTAATCACACTGGGAACTTCTGTTCAAACACACTGAGGCATGAGGACAGGCTCATGTGAATGGGTAGGTCCTTCCTCCAGCATACACCTCATGCATATATGAACTAGAGTAATAAACGACGGAAGTGGTAGCCCTCATAAGAACATGCGAGACAATTTAGTAGAGAGGGACAACCTTGCCCTGTCATTTTTAAATCAATGTTTACAATTTTAATGTGGGAATATGGGTCTGTTTTGTTCTATGCGGTTTTGCACAAATTCTATGCTTCTAGAAAATTCATTCAGCACGATGATTTTTCTAAAAAAAAGAACTTTATGAGAACATGAGGATATTTACCCTTCACTCTGTTGCTTGTCCAGTCACTGTCTTCTCTACAGTCCTGCCACAGGCAGAGCGTGAACCTACATAACTGCTTTAAATGTCTGGTATTTTAAAATGGATGCTCTCACGGCAGAATCTCATTTTTAAGAGGCCCCTCTGTCTGGATTCCTGGTTGTTATGACTTTGTTCTTGACTTAATCTGTGTAGGTCCTAATGCCCAAGTTGGGCTCCATCAATTTTAATGTGATTCTGCCCTGGCTCAGGAGATCCAGGATCAGGCCCCAGGTACAGTAATTTCTCTGCAACTGCTACAGAACCAAACACTTTTTCTCTCAAGTGAAATCGCTTTTCTGCAGTCATGTTCCTGACTGCCTGAGTTGTGAGCCAGGAGAGATGCTGAGGCAGACCACATAATACTATGACCTTAAGAATTTTTTTTTGGCAGGGAATAAAGTTCTCTCTGTTTTTCATCTCTCAGCAGTATCAGCCTTTGTTTCTCAGAGCTGTTCAGAGATCCAAAGAGGCAGAATCATCCTCTTCTGCCTTTTGCAAAACAAGCTGCTGTAATCAGAATAAAAATGCTCCGCAAAGATCCAGCGTTTTATTCACAGCAATTCCATTTTATCTTTTTGCTTTTTTTTCTTTCTATCTTTTTTTTTTCTTTGTAGCACAAAATGGTTTGATTCTGTCTAACAAGCAATTAATATGTTCTTCCAAACAAATCAGAACTGGAGAACCAAATTAACACCCTTCAAGAGTGATATATCAGTGCCTGATTTCACAGAATGCTTTACGACCCTTCCACCTAATCTAATGGATGGATTTTAAACATGAGAAAGCCTTAACATGGCTTGAATTCGAACACTTCGACTCCTAATAGGTGTGTATCACTAATTACAGTGAGCCTTTATTAAACCAAGTAGTCACCTATGTATTTCAAAGGCAAGAAAATCTTTTAAAAAAATAGTGACCGTTAAACATTACATTCACTGCTATTTTTGTTGAGCCTTACACAGAAAGGGAATATTTACCATTTCAGTACTGCATACATATCAAGATTATTTTTAAATCTAAAATGAACTAAATATTAAACATGTAGCAGTATCTAGTCAGAACTAGAGATATCAACTGCTAATTTTTTCCACTTGTCTTTCACTTCCTTCAGCTCATAAACAGATTTAACAAAAAAAGAACCATGGAATCAAAACAACATATTCATGGGGAGTTATGTTCATTTAAGCAACAGGCTGTTCCGACGTAGCTTTTAATAAGATAGATGAAATTGAGTGATAATTTAACCAATGACAAAGGTGGGGTTTTATACATTGCCATAATGCCAAGCTTTGAATTCTAATGAGTCCTCTGTTTTTTCATAAAACCCCAGATCTTACAATCAGTTAATTAGACAGTAATTTGATTTTTCGTTTGAGGGGTGTGTGCAAAAAGGTAAATTCTAGGTGCTGTATTTACAAAATGTTGATATGAAGCAAACTCCTTAGAAAGCAGACAGCAAAGGAAAAAAGAACACAATGTGCTGAGTTCAAAGCTGTGTGGGTTTTGTGTCATATGGTGGGCAAAACTTATGATTACACATATATTCCAAGCATCCACACCAAGATGTAGCTTCTGGGAGTCCAGGTGGTACCATTGCAGGAGCACCTGCAAAGAAGATGGGGCAGACAGGGAACATCACTTGTGCTACTGAGCTGCTCATGGACTAGTATCCAGACTAATATCCAGCATCAGCGTATATAGTCCTCACGAGAGTGGTCAAGTGGTACACAGTGTTAAATATCCTAAATACATGGGCAACAGCAGGGCATACTTCCTAACGATGCCTCACTCACATAGGGTAACCTCGTTCTGAAGAAGTGCCTCTGAAAAAGAGACTAAATCAGCCTCTGTGCCTGTACAGCTCCTGCACCGCCAAATCTGGCAGCAGAGGTTTTTGCCAATTATTTTTTGTCAAGGGAATTGGACTGCAGCCTATGACTCATTTTACATATAGTAGAGCAAGCGTTGGCCTACATATAAAAATTCACACTGGTATAACTGTGTCAGTTTGGGGTGTGATATTTTGCTGACAGTTTTACCTTTAAAAGACCTGAAGTAAATCTGGTTAAATCTGTACCCAGATACCTTATACTTACTGAAGAGGGGTATTTTTTTTCCAGTTTTCAGCTGGAATAGACTGGCTAAACTGTTTAACTATGGCACCTTACAGCAGGCTGCCTGTTTATCTGTTCTTATTAAAATAATACAGATGGCATGTAAGGCTAGGCATATACCAGAGGTTCCCCAAAACAGAGAGAATCATTAATAGATCCTTTGCATCAGTCACCTCTTTACAGAATCACAGAATGGCTGAGGTGGAAAGGGACCTCTGGAGGTTATTTGGTCCAACTCCTCTGCTCAAGCAGGGCCACCTAGAGCCCGTTGCCCAGAACTGTGTCCAGGCAGCTTTTGAATATCTCCAAGGATGGAGACTCCACAACCCCCCGGGCAACCTGTGCCAGTGCTCGGTCACCCTCACACTGAAAAAGTGTTTCCTGATGCTCAGAGGAAGAGTAATCTTGTTGGGTACTGATATTCAGTAAAATGTACTGATACACCAAAATTTTAGAGAAGTTAACTGATAGGTATACGTAACACCCTGTGATACCAAAAACTAAGAGTCTATATCTTTGTTCTGAAAATGGCACTGATCTCTATATTACCACTTCCTAGAGACGGATATTTTTGACTGAGTAGGGGAACTCACCCTGTTTAATCGAAACGTACAGAGGCCTGAAACTAAACCCCCTCCTTAGATATTAGCAATCCGTCTTATCAGAAACACATAACAAAAAATGAGCTTCATTTTTAGTGCAAGCTACCAGTTTATTACTCATGGTAGTTGTAGAAAGGGGCAGATCATAATGCAATACAAACGTTTTAAGAGTCAAGATTTACATGAGGAAAAAATTACTTTGTTAGTCAGCTATGGCTTGCTTTATTAGCATCATTTAGTTCTAAGTAGACTGAGAAATGAAAAAAGAATTGTTTTTCGTTTTTAACGTTTCCCTCCCCCATTAATACTCCTCATCAATTGCAGTAATCAATCTGAGTTGGACACACTGAGTTTTCAAATCGCAGGGTCTGGAGGGCAGGCTGGTTTTTTGCACCTTTTCCATACACTACTTTCTCCGACAAAACTAGTTTGGAAACCACATGTCAGGCTCCTGGCAAAGGTTCTGACCTCACCATTTTAAGCACTGTTTTCTTAATATAATGTTGACATATGGCTATTGTGCTCTTAATCTAGTTATTTTGTGTCTGCCGTGTTGTTTGCTATCTCATCTTCTGAATTTTCTTCAGGCAATTACTGTCAGAGGCACTTAATTTCTTCTGCTACATATTAACCAGTTGCCAACATGCCCCTCTTTTCAGTGTGGAGAGGCTGGTTGCGGGGCAAAAGCAGTATTATTGCAAGGTGTCCTAGGTATATCTGTATACTTGCAAGGCCATCTAAAAATACTATGATCACACACCAAAGAATGGTAGAGAAGGTTTGGAGAGAATAAAGCTGTTCTTTTGGCCTTCACGTGTCACACAGCCAGGAAAAAACACGCTACGTTGCTTTCATCTCTAATATGTTGAATAGTTGCCTGTGGTTAATTACACTGCATCGTGGAAGGTGCCACAATCAGGCAGTAGGATTAAGCCAGTTGAAAGTGATGTGAGGAAACAGATGGAAAATAACTTAGGTAACCATATAAAGCAAGTACAAAAGCTCTAGCTGTAAGTACGCAAAACACTACATTTAACCATTTTATGCTGTGCAAAAAGCAAACACCCCTGCAACAAACGACCGTACACTACCATGTGTTGACAATATTTTGACCTTGAGCAAGCAAGACCAGAGGTACATACCAGAAACTGAGAAATGCAATAGCTGGCAGGCACAGGGACAGGGGAGGGGATGTCCTTCGCATTAACTCTTGCTGGTTCACAGCACTCTTCACATCCTGTGATGGGGAGCAGCTGCCCTCCCGCGATGCTGCCCAACATCCATCGAGGCTGTATCCACTCTGACCAGCCTGTAGTATTTATTATAGCTTATGGCTTCCGTTCAGTTCTTGTGCCTTGTTCCAACGTCCCTTAACCCTAAACTATGAAAAAGCTGCCAACAGAGTATGAGATCAGAAAATATTTATTCTACCAGGCTTCACAGGGCTAACTCTGAGTGGTCCTCTGAGGAGCTTCTCTCTCTTTTCATTAACTGTAAATAATTCACATCACAGGCATCTAGTCTGGACAGTGAGAGCTCCTGCCCATCATCTTTGTGTTACTGTGCTTTGTCCACATCCGCAGTGCACAATGCAACTTCATTTTTCTGTGTCTCTACTTACCAAAGGGGGATGACAAGACCTACTTCACCAGCTGCAAGGATTCCAGCACGTTATCAGGTGATCAGCTTTCCCTTTACAGGCAGGACTGGTGGTCATAATGTTTGTTTTCATGGAACAAATTGCAGATCTCAAGAAAATCGGCATCTAAATTTGTTGCGGTACCTCATTTTGAATGCAAGCTAAATCCATGTTTTCAGATTGTACGCCTCAAATACTAAAATAAGCCCTTCTTGGGGGCTGGAAAATAAACCCTGGAAAAATATACCCTTGATTTCTCAGAGATGCAAGAGTAGATATTTGAAGAGAAAGAACAAAAGATGTGCGATCCATTCTTATACTTCACAGTTTGTCACGTTTTGCACTGAAATTCAACCAGCCATTAAGTTGTAGGGTAGCATGTGCTATTTACAAAAACTAAATATAACCATTGGGTTTACTCACAAATGCCCATACTTTTCTTTAATGATTTCTAAAGGAATTTTATCATATGAGCATAGGTTGCATAAATGCCAGTTAGACAGACATGACAAGGGCATTGATAATATCATAAAAGCAGCAGTTACGCTTTACTTGAGCACTTAGATTAAATGGTATCTGTGGCAGCTAATCAGACAACTGGTTAGCAATTTAGAAACCAGTTTATTCATAAAATTAAATGTAGCATCAAAAACAATGTGGCAATATGACTAAGCTGCGATCATATAGGTTGACGCATATTGGACAAGAGACCCGTTTGCGAAGTCCATGAGAATTCGGCTGCACTGCAATATTCTGTCAGCCGTCGTCATTATCTTGTACAGGTACCTAGTGGACAAAATAACAATCTGAACTACAGAGAACCTGTTAAAATTCACAGTTCAGTGAAATGCTGATTACAGCAGCAACCCTCTTTTCTTCTCCCTGTCACTCCCACCCTTTTGTTCTCCTCCGCTTCGCTTTTCTCCTTGGAACGGCAGACAGCGGTAAAATGGTGTGGGTAACATGTGGTATATTAGTCTTATTAGCACTCAGTTACAACGAGCCGCATAGCTGCACTCTTCCTGAACCCGGGCTGCTCGGCATCCCTACTGCCAGGGCACACGCCATCCCTGCTCCATGTGGCAATGCCTGTGCAAGGGATCGGGACCCCTTCTTCTGTCGCGGGCTGCCTTCTCCTCATCTGCCCCAGGAAAAAAAGGCTGCTTTCTGCCTCCTTTGTGCATTTGAATGCTTCGTTGTTTAAATCAAATTACAATCTTACATTTCAGCCAACCTCTTTATCCCCTGAAACCACGTTTGAATGTAAAAGATAATACAATATTTACCATAAACATTAGTCTCTTCCATGACTGTAATTTTTATCTCCTAATTGAAATACTTCTTATTTTCCTTGCCTCAGTGAGCTATTTTAAGGAATAGCTGAATGAGATTGTGTTGGAAGACACACACACAGAATTTCTCAAAACAGAGATTTTTCCAGGGTAGCAAAATATACCACTTCCAAAATGAGTTTAAAATTAATCACTTGACAGGTACCTGGATTGTTAAAAATTGGCTTTTACCCCAGCTTCCATAGCCAAGTGATTATGAAAAAGAGAATTCATTAAAAGTTGTCTAAAAACTACCTATATGTCATGGCTGGATGTAATCCTTATGTGAGGCCTAACACAGGCTACAAAGTTGTCCACCCATCTAAAGCATACTGCTGAGCCTTGTGATTTTACTGTTGCTCAGAGAAGGAGATGTCCCATTTTTAAGGGACATTACAACATTCCCTAACTCTCAGCAAATCACATTTTGCTGACCACTTTTACTTCNAAAAAAAAAAAAAAAAAAAAAAAAAAAAAAAAAATTTTTCTTGGTTATCTTAAAATATGAAGCTATGGGAAAAAAAAGAATCCAGACAACAGGCCAGTTACTGAATGGATTACTTGATGCCATCCCCAAAAGCTGGTTCACAAAATCTCTGGCTCATTGGTCAGGGAAATGGGAAGTCTGCACACTGCCTGATCTATTATTCTGAGCTGCTAAATTTTTCTTCCTACCTCTCCAGCCCTGAATCTGTGAAGCACACTGATGGATTTTGGCTAGCACAATCAGTGTGATTAAGAAGATGTCCTCAGACAGTGGAAGTCACCTGTGAGACAACAGAGACACGAAAGCGAGGGTCAGGATAAGGAGCTGCTTTGGGACTTGGATGGAGTTGCTCCTCCATCATGCAGCAGAATGAAAAATCAGGTGTCTGCTTTAGGACAAGGGAAACATTAAGAAAAAGAAATGTTAAAAAAAAAAGGGGGGGGGGGAATGCAACTGATGGTTTTTTTTCCTCCTTTTGCTTTCCTGCCCCCCTCATCCCCAACAGAGAGATAATAAATGGAAAGACTTGGTGTTGTCAGGGCCCAGCCTCCATCAGTGTCTAGAATCCAATTTGAAATCATCATGCGATTTTCCAGGTAATAGATATAAAAGTTTCTGTAGGAGACAAAGCACCTGAAGTTGGATCACATCATCAGTTTTGTACTGATGAGACATTGGATGGGTTTTCTATTACATATCCAATGAGTGAACATCTGTCTTACCAGAAAGCTTATTCAGGCTCAGCCAAAAGCTTTCATATTCAGGGATACATGTCATAATTTGAGACTAGTGAACTGGAGATATTCTGGGAGAAGAAACTTGCCGGCAGGGAATATTTTAACACAGCTGAGATTGGTCTAACATGGAGAGAACGCTCAAGGAAAAACCCAGAGTCTTGGGGCTTTTCTATTCCTCTTTAATTCTGAATTAATTTTACTTTTTTTCCTGTAATTCTGGTCTGTTAGATACCCACTGGACACCTAACAGGAGATAAAGCCACTCTCCAAAAAAAAGATTTATCTAACATTAAACAAAATAACTATAAATTTCAAAAGCATTGGCTCTAAAATAAATTTAAAGCATGTGGCTTTTTTTTTTTAATGAGGCAACACGAAAATCCTCCCAAGCTAAGCCAGACCTGCCTGAGACTTAGTAAGCCTCCAGAAAGCATCTGTTTGTGGCCACCAAGGAGACCAGACTTTAGGGGAATCTTCCTACAAAGTACATGGGGAGAAGCAGGCTTTGAATGTCTGTGCTCTGGCTTGCTTCCTGAAGGCAATGGACTGTACAGTGACCAACCCCCAACCTACACACCTTTCCAGAACACCTAGAGTTGCCTGAGGTAAATGTTGCCTGATGTGACCATCAAATAGCACCTTCCTGGACTCACAGTACACTGTGAATCAACCAGCTGTAAGTCAACCAGCTGTCAGAAAATCTTCCCGAGAAGACTTTCAGAAGACAATCCACTTTGGACGCTTAGGTATCCAGGTACAAAACATTAGGGTCCAACCAGAAAACAACTTCTTCACATAGCAGCACCATCGATTTTAATGTAACTATTTGCACGAATAAGTCTTTTGCAGACTCATGACGTTATTTCATAAGTATCTTTTGTACAAATGACATCCTAAAGCCCTTTATGGAATTAAATAACACTGTCCACTGTCTTGTATCTGATATAAATTATAGAAAACAGCGTCATAAAGATATTGCACGGTGAATAAATTAAACCATTCAGTCATAAGGCCAATGACCGAGGGAAAGAGAAATTAAGAGACACAGGCAAAGGAGAAAAGATATGTTTTAAGATGAGGTTTGAAAAGAGATAGAGTCAATGAGGCAGAGAGATACATTCATGCAATGGGACTGCGTACCAAGAAAAACTTTCAGACGTTCTGATATCTAGACAAACCAACCATGGACAAGTTTGACTAGACACATGGTACATGGAGACTGTCACACATCTTCCTACACAAACAGCAATTCTTACACCTCGCAAATTAATTACAGGGAGAAGTCTAGTGCTTGACTGGTCTATAACTTGTTATGTCTCTAGTTTTTCAGTTCACTGCCCTATAAAAGGCATTTATGCCAGCACAAATCCAGCAAGACACAAGGGGAATGGCTTCAACCCATAAACCAGACATACCTGGTGTTTCCTGAGAGGAGGAGGAACATTTGTGAAGGTCCTCTAAATCCTTCTGCTATTATGTACAGAATTGAAGTCACTGTATTTTGGACTCTGGCAACCAAAGGCACTAAAGAGGTGGACAAAATTACTGCAGTCACAGCAGCATAGTCACAGTAGAAATTCCAGCCAGGTAGCATCAAGTTTGGTTTTCACTTCTACTTAAACTCATGGGCCACATCCGCATTTATATGTAGGTATCCCATGATACTGAGTTCAATGGAACTTAAATACCTAAATACCTCCATATACACAAGTTTTATGCATGACCTTCAGCAAGTCATTTAAAGATTATGTGTCTCGGATCTTTCCCTATAAAGCCACAATGTTAGTACTTGGTAACAATAAATGAAACTAGTGAAGGGTTCCTGTAATAACACACAGCACGAGAGCCATAATATCTGCCTAACACTTTCAG
This sequence comes from Ibidorhyncha struthersii, assembly GCA_013398815.1. Classification (NCBI taxonomy): domain Eukaryota; kingdom Metazoa; phylum Chordata; class Aves; order Charadriiformes; family Charadriidae; genus Ibidorhyncha; species Ibidorhyncha struthersii. Next base: position 190,708 of record VZSZ01003315.1, on the reverse strand, counting down.
TGTTACGTCAGTCAAGAGACAAATAACCAAATGCAACAATTGCAGAGAGCTGTCAGAGTTTTAGGACTTACTGCCACTACAGGCAGAGTGTGACACTGTCAGACCCAGAAAGAGATTTTGAAAGTTCCTTTAAAGCTTACAGGAACCTGCTCATACATCAGTCCCACCAGAGCTGATGGAGCAAAGCTGGAGCCAGCAAGCACATGGGAGGGCAAGCACATACAGGTGCTTTCATCACATGCAGAGATACCTGATGTACAGCTTTACACACAGTCCCTCTTCCTGCTGTCAGACTGGCCCTTTTCTTCTTAAGGTAGATCAGTTATATGAAGAGCAAAGACTCTGAGCCACTGCATCACCTAAGTCTTCACTTCAGGTCCTCCTGCCCTCATTCCCACAAACACCTTTTCCCAGCCATAATGTTGATCACTGTCCCAGCCTTGCTATCCCTGCCACCTCCGCCAAGGAGGCTCATAAACCCACATGGATCATCTAAACACATTTTTTTTCCAAGAATCTTATCATCTGAAATTTTCCCTGATGATAAATAGCTCAGGTGTGTCCTAGGTGTAATGTGCACTTGACATGTATTTATGTCATCCATTCAAATTTAGATGTCCTTGAAGGCATAAGAAAAAGGATATACACACACAAAAACATGAGGGGAGGAGGACGGTAACAACTTTTATATTTTCCTTTGAAAGCACCAAGCCTTGGGAAGAAGGCTTTTAAAATTTTAAAATCACTTATTATGTGTGGATGGTGCAGGTTTGCCACTGCAAAGGGCAGTTAAATAAAATGTTTCCCACTTTTGGCTTTTGCACTTCATTGATATCTTGCAGCTGTTCGGTCAGTCAGATCCCTCATTTGACCTTCCAATACAACATTTTTTTCCAAAAGTCTTATCCCATCATTCTGACTTTTCCAATAAGCTGGTTTTTTTCTACAAATATTACACACACATGCTCATGCACGCACACTCTTAGTGCATCTGAGAAACATTGGTGAGAGAAGTACAAGACACTCAGAGCCACAGATGTCTCACCTGGGGCAGGGGATATTCCCACTCCCTCCCTTCCTGGGGGCAAAGCAAAGGAGAGTGCAGGAGGGAGGAAACGGCACGCTCCAAATTTGCAACCAGGAACACTGTGGGCTGTGTGGGTTCCTCCTTGGTCTGTATGGAGACCCACCTGCTTCTCTCTGACCCTCGCACTCTAGACCGGCTGCAGCAACAGCTTCCCCATCAGAGTGGGCCTGTGCCCCAAAACCACTATTGTGAACATTTCAGCTGATATGCACCTCTGGCAAGAACTAAAATTTCAATTCCACAGCCCAGTAATGATTTCCTTAGCCTATATAAAGGATTTTCAATTTTCACAATTCTTATGTATGGTAAATACCATGAGTGGCATGACATGACAAACAAAACAAAGATTTGGTCAATAAGTAAGCATTTTTTTCTGTGGTTTCCTTGTCCCTTAGTTGGTTGTTCCGCCATTGAAGTTAGATAATTTAAAAATTAAACCAATCCCTCCAGTGTATCAACTATCCTGTAGAACTGAAGTTGCTTTATTTTGCTTTTACTCTGGAGAATTGTCCCCTCATTCTCTCCCCTTCCTTTTAAAGGTACTGCACTGCAATCAAATATTTAGCATATGCCTCTTTTAACCTAGAAAACCCTCAAAACAGTCACCTTGCGCACCTGCTTCTTAACTGTAGTGTTAACTTTCAATACTCTACAAAGACAACTGCTGGTAACTCATCAATATTTCTTGTCTGGGAAATAAGATGATCTGCTAAGAAGAAATGAGACAAAAATTAGTTGCCTTTTTTTGTCTGAAGACAATAGGAAAATATAACCTTATATGGCTATCTGTACAATCGGAACTGGGAATTTAAGTTCTTGTCTTTGGCTAAGACTTTTCATGTTTCCCCAAACTAGTCACACTGGCCTGTGTTTTCCATTATGATATCTTATTTTACATCCTCAGGCACCACAGGCTTGGTCTGCAGATGCACCGAGCCCTTCCAGATTCATGCTGTTTTAATTGGAGGTACAGCCAAATCATGCTTCCCTGAGAACTGGTTGTGAGGAGACTCAAGTAGATCAAAGAACAGAAGAGCCATGCATGAAAATCCACCACTGCTTTTGAAAACTCGGATACTAACAACCCTTCCTCTGAGTTTTCCCCTCTAGAGAAAAAGTGCTGTACCTGTTCAACACACCAGGGCATTACAAAGATGAAATCAAAGTTTAGAAAGAATGTAAGACTCTTGGTAGAAGCTGCCTGAGAGGAATAGTTACTTAGGAAAGGGAAGGGACACGTGTTACACCTTATTGAGCCTGACTGTCGAAGTGAGACCCCAAAGATTACATGGTATACGGAAAGGTTAGACATTTGCAAAACAGACACATTCTTAATATGCTCTTTATATCACATGGATGCTCACTAATTCTTCATTAGCCCGCTGATTCCTACGCATGAAAGGACAAAGACTACAGATTTTCCCATGTAGCCTGGAGCCGTGAGGTTAGCTCTACTGAATCAGTAGAGTTAGAGTTTAAATTTCTCTAACACACTTTACCTAATAAGGCAGTTCCTGTTGTAATTGCTGTTGTAGGGATAGGAGGTTAATCTTTTAAGTGACGGCACTGAACTCACCTGCTGAGAGATGATCTGGAGCACTCCAATAAAACATCCATGGCTTCATGCCTCCTGTGTTGCACTTAAATCTATGTTAACAGTTTCAAAAAGCTAAAAAGCCAGGACTATGCTCTGCAGTGATCAATAGCACCATGGTTAGATATCAGCGTATTCAGCTCAGTGGGATAAATGTTCAGTCTTTGGTAGATTTAGTAGTGGGTGGAAATGACAGATGGAATTTAAGTCTTTTGTTCAAAGGCTTTGTTCTCCTCCATCTTTAGTGCAAAGAATTTCCCTGTGATATTTTGCTTTCTTTCCAAGAGACCTGAAGCACCAATCATTTTGCTTTGTTCCCCTTGGGGGGAAAAGAAAAAAAAAACAAGCCAAAAAAAGAGAAGGAAAACACTTACTTCATAAAGATAGGTCATTAACAAAAAGCTTAGGTCAACAGAAACAAGACCCTGCGTGTCCGGACAGCATCCTTTCAATTTTGAAAGTGTACAATTAAATCAAATACAATTTGTAATAAATGACCATTTGAAAGTGCACAATTCAATCAAATAAAATTTGTGATACATGATGAGGAATAGGAAACCTCATTTTTTCACATTGAACTATGACTCTCTTATAAGAACTTCAAATATAGTTAAATTTTCAATGGTTACTTTTTAACCCTGGATTCACTATGACACCCAAAAAAAAATGGAAAAAAAAAACCCATTGCATCAAAAGTAACTCCTAAGGGTTGTGAAGTATAAAAACTAGCAATCAAGGTGAAAGAAGAAGGTGAAGAGAGCTGGGTCTCCTGGTTCCCCTTCAAGGTTCCACTTCAACTATACTTTCCTCCTAAGTCTGGAATTTTCTGCAACTAAACTGTTCTGGAAAAAAACACGGAGTACAACTCAGAATATAACACTGGAATCATTTCCTATAACCAGAGTTTGAGCCTTCCCTGTGCCCAGATTATTCACATACAGTCCTCAATGCAGGCTATGTGTTTGTAATTCAGAACAGAATCTTACCTCAAAACTTTGAAGAGCGCACAAAGTTACCTGCAAAGGTTTCCTGGCTACAGCACTAGGTACTGTCTTAGTTCTTGAATTATTTAAGTGGGGCTACATTCATGTTTGTAACATTCACCTTCTTCCCTTTGTACTTTTGATGTGGTACAGAAACACTTGTACAGATAATTTTGGGAGCAGTAGTGTTTTGATCACAAATCCAAAGCTCATAAAATCTTAAACAAAAACAGTCTCTCTCATGGTATTTCTAATCATTGTTCACTGAAACACTTGAATTGACTTTGTCCTGGGAGAAAACCTGATCCAGAAGACCACAGAAGGAATAATTTATCATGGTAATACACTTGCAAAGAACTCACAAGCCAATCTCAATATATTTTATTTTCCAAGAATATGATTTTATAAGGTGAAACCTATTATTTTTATTGGGAGCTGGTTTTACTAGACACTGCATGTACAGGGGATGCTTCGAGAGGCAGCAGGACTGTTGTGAGCAATTTAGGGGCAGTTCTGTGTTTTGTAAAATGTATCACTGTCTGCTAAGTGGAATCCAGGGCAGAAAAGTTCTTCAGGCTACTTAGGCATATGATGGCGCTGCCATGCCTTCCACCTGAGCAGCTCAAAGATTTTCTGTGTTAAGTCCATGAGCTTTGCTGAGTAGAGTGTGAGGAGAGGGGAGAGGAGAGGAACAGAGGGCTACGTATCCACCCCTTCCCTACTGATATGGCCCTGACAAGATTACAGGGGATAACTGAAGGATTTGGAAAATGAAGAGCTAGAAGTAACCAATAAGAATGGTAGAACTTAACAGGATGACTCTGACGTGTAATAAAAGTTGCAGTGCAGTTGAGTAGCTCTTATTAACTAGTTACACCATACTAAACTGCACTAAACTAATCTGCAGGTATTCTAGAGTGAATTATCAAGCCCTCAAAACTACTGTTTTCTTTCTGAAAAATAAGAAGCCTCTCTTCCACAACGGACTTGTTGTTAGTATAGGTCAAGTACAGAATATGACTTATTGGTATCCTATTTATTATCATCAGATGAATATTCAATATTACCCTTTCAAATTGCTTTTTATAAAAGTTAGGTAGTTAACAAAGATACAATGGACATAATCTTAAATTTGTTGTCCAATCAAGGATATAGCTACATATCCAGTTCTGTTATACTTGAAAGGAAAGAAAGAACATACACTAAGTCAAAGATTTCCGAGTTAGATTTTTCCCATCAGACTCTGTCAAGGATTTTCCTATTTGAATACTTTTGGGGGGGGAACGCCCTCACCACCACTCATAATATTGTGGGCAATTCCCTCCTCAGGTATAACACATCAGTACAATCTTCTTCAGCAGCAGGACTATTAAATCTTTTATTCAAACATTAGAGTATATGTAGCCCTGGTCTCAGGACAGTAACCCTTCCCATGCAATCTTTTCTGCATTGTGAAGAGGAAGTGTTTAATTTCCTGAATAATGCCAGAAAACTGTAATGTAATTATTTCTTACATTTGAGCTTCTCTTAGTTTCCTCTGTGACAGAAGGGATCTCTTTCTCTACCACTTCCACAACCTGGGCCCCTTGCTGTCAAAGTCAGATAGAGATTCAAGTATTTGTAGGCATGGAAGAGAGACCATCAGTGCTGAATTCTCCTTGATTAACCATTTGTTATTTTCTTCAGACTTTTCAGCTTATTCCATGAATGGAGTGCATCTGCAATGTCTTTCACCACTTCCACATTATGATGAAATTTCTTTACAACCCCTTATAATGTTTTTGGTGCAGCGTAAGTCTTTGACATCTTGGTACTTCCAGTCTCAGGAAATACGAGCACGTCCACAGGGATTCAGTAGACTGCAACCAATGGGATTTTGCTGATGAAGACTCAGAAGAACAGATGCAGCAAATTCAAAATTTGAAGATCAAAGTCCATTTATCAGTGGTAAGGACAAATACAGTCCCGGGGAATAATTTCCACAGAAGTTGAAACAAATCTGTCTTATAAGGCCTTTTTTAAGCCATGTTCAGAATAGTTTGTTTGGCGTGCCTCTTCCTGAAGACAGATAGTAAGATACAGTAGAGAGAACAAGGTTCATCTAAAAGAACAAAGATTTCAGAAGTGTAATATATTTTGTGGAGTATAGCATAAGGAAGACTGATTAAAAGTATCATTATTTCAGTCCTTAAAAGGAAGCCCTTTTGTCTCATCAATAAATTTTACTATGAACAAAATGGAATGTGAAAATCCCTGAAAAATCCTACTAAAAAAAGGCACACAAGGGTTAGAATAATTTGGAAGCTGCAGCATAAGTAGAGCCATACTGAATACGAAGATGAGACACATTTAGTTTAAAGCTCAGAAAGGGATTTTCTCAAAGGGGGATGAAACATAATGTTTGCTATATGCAAAACATAAAGATTGCCTCACCATCCTTTTAGATACAGCATATGAACATATCTGCTAAAAGTCAAAAGTGAAAGACTCTAGGAAGCTGCCAGACCTAGGGAAAATGAATATTCTGCAAATATATTTATTTTACATCTAAAGCAAAGCAAAGAAAAATATTGTTAAATATTTACTCATCACCCAGTAGCTTTATTAATCTTTGTCGCAGCAAATACAGCTGACTCTATAGAGTGTGGGCAGAGATGGTCCTTACCAATAAAATACCATGACTGAGACTCGTAGGTAAGCAAAAGCCCTGACAGGAACTGTGACTCAGCTGCATGAAGAGCAGCTGCACAGGCAAACCTGGCTGCAAGCATCCATAATTGTGATGTTCTTTTGCCTTTTTTTTCCCCCTTGTGATTTCCTTCATCTGGCCCCCTGAGTCTTCTTGCACTACCAGACATCCCTTAATTATTACTCCAGCACCACTCCAGCACCATTTCTAACACCAGCCGAGGACAGGCATTTGAAAACGAATATGGACTGTGTTCTGACTACCTACTATAGGCACTTAATTTCAAGGGTTACAACACCTGAAAAATAAAAGCCTGTTCCCAGCCTGATGATTCAGGCTGCCTATATAAGAGCAAAGGTTCCACAGATAGTCTGTGGGGAATGTGATTCAGCTTATCAAATGTCTTTTTCTCCCCTTGGTCCTCTAGGCTTCCTGAATGCCGAACATGGAGCTGCCTACCTCCAGCTGGTAGGAAACACTGGTTCCTAGCAGTCTGCACAGGAGCTTGGGCCAGTTTCACACCAGAGAGGACTCAGCAGTCTAAATATTCTTCTGATGGAAGTGGCAGTGAAGACCTGCCTTTGCATGATACCATGATGACAGGCTCCCAAACCCAGGAAGAGGAGACCTAAAATCTGAACTCTACTTCAGACTAAGGGGAATCAACCCCACAGCTCCCATTTCCCTGGGAGTACCCCGCTGTGCAGGTTACACACCAGGAGGGAATGTTCCCCATCTTTGTTGAAACCACGCCTTCTTGTCCCACTACATGCTCCTGTGCAAGAGTCACTGTACCAAAGAACAAACAGGGAATCAGCCTGTGCCATCCAGAAGAAGGGGAAGAGGTCTGGTACGTGGTTTCTGTCACTCCGAAGTCCTCATCAATTCAAAAGAAAAATATGAAGCTTCCTGGAGTAGGAACCAGATTACCTTGAAAAAGTGTCCTCCTCACCTGTGGTACAGAGGAAGCTCTTTGATTAGCTCTTCACCGAAAAATTCAAAGGAAAAAAACAATTAACACAGCACACATTGAAAAGACCACAAAATAGTTAACAGATAGCTCCACTGGAAAATGTGTTAAGAGCTGCGGTGGGCTCTGGCAATAAAATCAGGACTGTCTGTTTTCCTTGGGGATACACTGGCCTTCAAGTGTGAGTTATTCAGTGAACGTCCAAAGGTCTATGTTATGCAAGAAGGCAGATTAGATGGTCATAGCAGTCCCTTCTGGTCTTAAGCAATTAATCTCTGACGTGATGTCAGAAGGTTGGTTCATCACCGCCAAAGAAGGCAATTTCCTTGCTGATAAATGAAAAAGTAAATCAATTTTTACTCCAAGATGAGGATGGGATTCCACTGGTCCCTGGGGGCTGTTTTCATGTTCAGGCACTGAGCAGCTGAGCAAGGGTCTGCTGCACCAAACAGCATGTGCTCTTGCCAGGACCTGCATTTATTCTCCCTGTTCCTAGCAAAATCACAGCCACGAAAGGTGAATTCCGGCCTCTGAAGACACTGATAAGTTTAGAAGAGATCTTGGCTTTCAAAGGAGTAAAGAATCCTCAATGCTATGTGGCTCAATAAATGAGAGAAATCAGAGGAGGAAAAAATGGGCTGATATTTACATTGCAGGATCAGGAGTTGGAAGAACTACACCTTTGATAAACAGCAGTGGCACAACCTTACTGACCAGTCTCAGCCACATCACTTTGGTCTGCATTTTCCCCATTAATTCAGTTCTTCAAGTCAAGATTGGATGCTGACTCCCAGCTTTCAGGAAGTTTTACTCCAAGAATAGTGCAGGTATTGAGCAATTAATTCTCAAATGCCTGTGTGACACCAGGGGCAAGGCTCTTCTTATCTCCAGTTCACCAGGGAGGGAAGTAAAATGTGAGAGGACATGCCCAAGAGTCAAAAAGCATGAAAGGGGAATAACCCATCTCCCCATCCCATATTCCTACCACCAAATTACACGCTCCCTCAGAGGTCACTCCTTCTATTTCTAAAACTAATGCAACTTAAATTTCCCAAAATTTAAGTCTCCATTTTGATAGCACTGTTTCCTCTTCCCTGTACTGGGATCTTATGAAGAAAGTGAGAAAATAGCTGTGGTCAGAGTCTGCCCCTTTTTTGACTGAGGAATGGCTGTAATTCAAGATGGCAGAGGGAAGCAAAACCACAAAATGGGTTACGCACCATCATCCACAAGGAATGAAAATAAGTGTTATACACTGCCTATCATTATGTACTTAATGATACCACTGCCAAGAGGGATTTCTCTACAGCAAACACAAATGCAAAGTTTGTGGTTGCAGAAATAATATAATTTTATATATTATTTAAATCCTCATTGGTCACATTTAAGTATATAACAAATTAATGTACACATTTCTAAAGGGCTCAAACAGAGGAACCACTCTGAAATAACTTGAAGTGGGACCACAGTGTCTTTATTTTGTATTTGAGGCATCTTCCCAGTCAATGAACCTCTGTGAAAGATTAACGTAGTTTGAACTTTTATTGCGGAATATCACTCGTGCACTGTCACACTTCGCACAAATGGTGCTTCAGTCACAGTTCAGTAACGCTCCAGCATATTATTTCCAAGGCATTTGAGAGTTTCGAGAATTATTGAAGGGCATACTGTACTCATTTGGTAATAAGGCAGAGTGCAGTTGCAGTCTCCATATGATTTCAACAAATGGAATCAATGTTAATTTCACTGAACGTCGCAAAATAGTTGTGATAATCACCCCAGGGAAATATGCCACTAGAGAAAAGAGATAGAATATAGTGTTATAGTGTTTTATACTATCTCCACCAAGGATTCTAGAAGAAATACAGAAATGGATGGAAAAAATTAAATCCTAATCGTTTCTGAAAAAAACAAAGTCATTTGCCAATCAAAATTGCTATTTCTCCCAATCTTTACACTTTGAATTTAAGAACGTGCTGCAGAAGAAAGAATTAAAGAAATCAACTCAGATTCACATCCTGTTTTCAGCAATGATACCCAGCTTTAAGGCAGTCTAGATGTTTCAATTTGGCATTGCTGTTTCTGCAAATACGTGTTATACTGATCCTGAAAGTAAACATTTCCCAAAGCCATGATTTGTTAGCACTGCCTTCACATGTTATAGCCAATTAGTCAATAATTAGTCAAATAATTAAAAATATAATTATGTAACGATGTTGCCTTTTTTTAAATTAAGGACTCATTCACAAGCTGATTCCTCTCTCTGTCTATGTGTTTCTTTCTTTGCTGCTACAGTTTAAGCACATAAACCTTAGTTGCTTTTTCTCTCCTTTTGAATAAAAATGGGATCCTGTTAACAAACAAGTGCTTATTAATATGCTGTCACCAGCAAAGACACAAATATGCAACTAAATACTTATACAGCTCCCACCAGATGCAAATATATCTGTAAAAACCATCACTGAGGTGTTGGAGACCTCTAGAGCTGTAGCTCTTCTCATGAAACTGTGCTTGCTGATATTACCGATGATTAGGGCTACAGTTCAGGTATACAATACCAAGCTTTAATACAACAAACAAACAAACAAACAACTGAAAAGTCACTTGCAGAATTATCTAAATATTTCCTGGATACAATCATAAAGTGTATAACACCCCAACAACCACCATGTTTTCGGTATCTTTAGACACTTGACACAGAGGGATACCAGCCATTAGGAGGGCCCTGATGCCATGCAGGGAACATGGGACCACTGTTAGAGAAAGAGAGGGGTGTCAGTGGTGTGTTCTGGCACCCAGAAATGTGACTTCTACATAAGACGAAACTTCACAGGCATCAGACAACCCAAATCAGGAATTCAGAGTGACTTTAACCACCCGTTAGCCGGCTCCCACCTATCTACACCAAGGGTATGGGATTTCCAGCTTGTAATGTCTGCGCGGAGGGACTAAGATAGCTTGCAGTGGAGTAATGCACACACTTCACCTCACCCCTCTGAGCTAAATCTGTGTTATTAATGTAGAAACAGGAATGTATTACATCAGTGCTCTCCAATGACTATGTTCACCCTCCTATCTAGCTAACTTTTGTAGTCATGGTAATGAAACACTAATACTCTGAGAATTTCTTTCCTCCAGGCACAAAGTTAACAAAAGGAGTAGCAATTGCATGGTGCTGTCTCATGCTCCATTGCAGTCACTGCCCTCACGTGCATACGTTAGCGGTGAATTGCTGGATGGCCATGAAAAGACTTCACCTCCCTGCAATCTCATGCAGTTAGATCTGGTCACAGAACCAAATCAAAGACAGGCCTGATCGTTATTGCACAAATACAGAAGGAGAAAGGGGCCTTCTAAAGACTGTCAGCTGTAGATGGAAATAGAAACTAAAAGCATGAGGACATCTACAATTTGAACAAAACTCATACCAACCATCTCATCTCTTTAAAAATGCAAAATGCTATTATTTTGCCAGGTATAAGCCATTCCTGTCAAAAACTCACAAAATTCACCTCACATTTTTCCTTAAGGTTGCTCAAAATCACCCCTGTGGGCCAAGGTAGCCTGAATTAAACCTCAGTGACAAATATATCCTAATGTTGGAGAGTTAAGTACATAAGATACTGCCCTTTCAGGCCACTCAGGTGACCAGGATTCTTGCCTGAACGAGAACTGAGTAAAGAGATCAAGACTTTTAACTAAAGTTGTGAAGACAAGCATGCAATTCTAGTCACGCATAACTTGAAACTCTAGACTAAATGCATCCAATACTCTATCAGAAAGATTAATTTTGTTATATGGATGTTTTTCCAAGAAAACTCTCAACCATAATTGGTACCAAGATGTGGATTTGGCAGGTGTATAGAAAACTTCAATTTTTGTCTCTTAATACGTGGTACTAGAGATGGGAAACATTTTTGCCTTCATACAGGACCCAGATGGCAAACTGTGAAAGCTTAATTTCAAGAGCATTCAGGCTGACAGCTCTACAAGCAGCAAGCTGAATTTAACTTATGTGATTATGACACATACACAGGACTCTTCAACCAAGTGGTCCAACGCTCTACCTATTAGAGGCATGCCTACGAGTTCTGCCAGTGCTGCATGAAAGCCTTTAACACACTGGTCAGGTCTGGACTGCTACACGAGAAACCATACGTGCACATGCACGCAACGTGCTTCCATGGGCTACCTTGTCAACCAGGACATTAATTCTATTTCTGCTTTTGCAAGGGGTACTGACGAGTTTCTACATACACTTAGGCAGGATCACTTTTATTCTATACTATACCTAAAGGGCTTCGCTCATGTGTGTCAACTTCATGCTGGCACACCACCTACTGACAGCCCAGCGTTGCTTTCTGTGTCAAGTGTTTCTTAAAATCCTGCCCCTGTGTGAGCCCATGAGCTCTGATCGTGAGATGTCTGGCTGTGCGCAGTCAGTGCAGCAGCATTTGTCAGGACTCTGAGAAGAGAAGGAATTGAGAAAAAGAGTCTTCAGGCCCCTGGTGCTATATTGATAAAAAATAGTAAGATCACCTGTACAGCGTTTCAGGCCAAGCAGTGAAAAACAAACCGTCTCCCAGCCGAATGAGAAGCAAGCAGTCAGACAGCTTATCATTAAACGGCTAATGAAACTCTAGTATTCTGAGAATTTATTTCATCCAGGCACAAGTTTAGCAAAAAGAGTAATAATTGTATGGTGCTATCCCATCCTCCATTTTAGCCACCTCCTTATGTCCCAGGTGCCAAGGTCTGTTCAAGTTTCTTTCAATTCTGAATTATTTTAAGGTGTTTGTGTGTTTTAGTGGTTGCAGATTTGCAAACAGATTGTGGTGAAGAGTAGAAATGCATCAAAGCACCATCTTTTTTTCCTTTCTGACTTTTTTTATATACCACTGCTGCACAGCCCAGTAGGGTTGAAGTTCTGTCCCTATTTTCAGTAATGTTTGATGTTCTCTCCCACATATTTACTTTGATATTCTAAAGGTAGCACCCATGAACCTCACAGGATATTCAGAGAGGAAACCGTGGCAAAAGAGTTGATCCTGCTCGTGAAATTAAGAGTGTCTAGAGAGAACTGTCTGCAACTAATGACCCCCGTTTCTCAAAGTTATAACTGTCTGTATATTAAGTGAACCAAACCTTCCTGAACTTAATAATGCTGGGATTTGACAGATATGCCACCTCATCCTGTCATCTTTGGGGTTATTTGGGGTACCCTGCTCCACTGACCGCTGCCTTCATCAAACCAGGGGTATCTACTTGCCCTCCTCTCTCCCTGTCCTCCCACGGCACCTTTGCTTGGTCTGACATCTCCGTATCTCAGTCTGTCTGTTTTACCTCAACTTACAAACCTTCCTTAAAAGCCCTATTTCTGGAACTTGAGCGCTAGGAAGACACCAGTGATAAAAAAGGAGGGAGAGGCTGTAACGTGTTTGACTGACCTGAACAGAGCTATGTGACCATCCTCCTTTTCCTCTGCTCCTAACATGAAGGGTACACAGTGACACCAGTGGAATTGGTGTTCCTCAGTGCAGATATCATCACTCGCTTGTCCCTATTAGGCACTAAAGAGCTATTTAGGGCAATAAATTAAGGGATATTTGCTATAGAAGAAGTCTCTAGGGTTGCAGTCTCCTGAAGACACTAGTCTCTAGAAGTCTCTAATGTCTCTAATCATCTCTAGGGTCAATTGGAAAGAAGATTAGGGCTGGTCTGATCCAATTAGAGGGGATTTGAGGATGAAACAAAAAAATAAAAAGCTGTAGATTAACTTTTAACAAGTTCTCAGATACAAGTGTGAGGAATTTATACAGATTCTGCATAGCTGTACAAGTATGTGTGCATTTTACTATTGTGGGCACACTGCTGCAAGGGGCTTTGTCTTCCTACTAATGTTTCCCTCTTTGGTGTGTGTACATCAGTTCACATCACACAGGAACCACAGCATCCAGTCTTGAACAGTGTCATTAACCTCCACATCCAGGAGGAAAACACAACGATGCCTTCATTTGCCCAGGCAGGAGCTGAAACATGAAAGGTTTGATGACTTCCCCAGTTCACCCAGGCACAGCAGGGGAAAGACTCCTGGGATCACCAACCAAAAATTGCTGCTCACAACAACCAGCTCTTCTACTGGAGAGAGAAGAAGTAGTCAGTTAATTCTAAAGTCGTACAGCAAAGACCATCAGCAAACAGGCCTAAGTTTCTATTACACAAAGGTGTTGATATTTGTAGAAAAAAACACTCTATTTCAGTGTTAAGTGTTGCTAATAAAATTTCATTAATCTGAACCATAACACTTAAACTAATGAAGATCCAGCAGATGTTGAATCTGTGATATCTTATAGCATTGTTTTATTTGGACAAAGAACCCAGTTTTGCTAAAATAGTAATGAAAAAATGCTCGTTTTGCTTCTGGATTCACTGAATGCCTGTGTCCAATAGTTTGTTCCTGTTTTCAGTTCCCACTGTTGCTTCATCATCTCACTAATAAGAAAGAAATAGGGCTAAACGAAGAACTAGTAGTCTTTGTGCATTGAACTGTTAGATGTACACTGTGAAGAGAACAACATAGAGGGTGATGTGAACATATTTTTTCCTCTACCATTGTACTCTGTAAGCCTGTCCATTTGAAGCCAAATTGAATTCAGACTCTTTAAATTTCCTTTTGATTATGTCCATATAAGACGGACGGAAGTCAGAGAAGACTTTCAGGTCCTGAGCTCCAGACCGCAAATCTCATTGTGAACAAAATATCCAATATTTCTTTGGGTAAGGCATTTTGGAGGTTTTCACATAGTGATTGTATTTGACTTACTATGGAAAAATAAAATAAAAAAAAAAACAACTCAAACAAACAAGTATTGGACTATGAAACTCAGCCTAAGTCACTGGATTGCAACCATCTTGCCGTGAGTGCTTTCCACTTGGGACATGTCTAAAGGCTGAGACTGAATTCTCTTTTCTGCCTGACTAATGGGAGAAGATGTCTTTTCTGTCCCCACATGAGAAACCTCAACTTCTGTCATCTCCATAACACGCAATCCTGTGCCTGTTTTTTCTGAATCACTCTGCTATACATGCCTCTCTGCTGTTATACATCTGTTGTGGCACGAGCTCATATCCCCACTGTCATTCTCTGAGTCAGTATTTGTACTTCTGTCTCATATTGTGATGAAAACATCTCTAGTGGCACTACACTTTAATTGGTATCAAAATATTTGGTAGCATAGACAGTAACACCCACAACTTTCATTTATTGCTTCTCTCTCTATGGAATATTGGTATCGTCATCCACTTTTACATGGCATTATTCTATCCCTACTTTTTATTTCAGTGATGGGACTCCAGGTTGTGAGCAGTCCATTCTAGTAATATGTGTCAGACCCTTTCCAGGAAAGTGTCTAGAGACCTGAGAAGAGTATTTCACGCCGCTACAGGATATGCGCTGGGGGCGGGGGGGGGCAGGGGGAGGTCTATAAACAGATTGTTGTCTATTTGGGAAAGTCCAGGTAACAAGAAGGGCTCTTTGAACTAACACCCACAGCATTTCTCTCCCCTGCACATCAATTCATCCACATGCACCAAGTCAACTGATCTTTCAGCAAGCCACTTCAAATGGGGCCTACAAGAGGAAGAAATATTTGTTTCTGCTTGCTGTCTTTTGCAATAAAATGCGTACAGGGCACTGTGAAAAATATCAGTGCACCTCTTCCGGGTCCTAAATTGAAGTATCTTTTGGGGCCTCTTCTACATTGATTGTCTCAATAATACTGGGGTTAGTTTCCTCTAATTTCACAGTTAATTCCTCTGGGTTTTGGAGACTGAGACCAATAGTGTGGAAGTGCAGCACTTTCTGAAGAAGCAACTTGGATGTTATATTTTGGCTACACTAACCTGGGACCTAACTTTATTTATACTAGCGTAGTTAGAGGGTGCAGACCTTTACCTAGGCCTCTCCTTTGCCCCACTCGCCCTTCCATTCACCCATGGACCAGCCCCACAGCCGCAGCAGCAGGGAGGCTCTTGTAGTGCCGGTGCCATCACGGCAGGGGAATTGGCTCTCCCTGGGAAGGGGCAGGAGCCAGGCTGCCCTCCCTGCTCCCAGTGCTGGATGAGGCACAACGCGGTCCAAAATAAGAGTAAACACACACACAGACTAAACCTTGACCACTTTTCAGTAAACATGTTTTTTGTGCCTCCCACTAATTCCTCACTTATGTAGGTGCTCTTCCAATATGTATTGCCATGAGAAACAGCAGAACAAGTGCAGAAGAGGAGCATCACTCACATTCCTGTATTTTAAAGGCAAGGAGACTCCAGGGGCATTGGGTGAAGACCTGTTGCAGAAGGCTTAGCGGTGCACTGTGCAGGTCTGAGAGCAGAGCACCAGCCTCAGTGACCATTTATACAAACTAAACCTGCGATGTCCTGGGCAATACCTGGGACCTGTGCACAAATGCTCCTCTGGAGGTTTGAACAAGTGGAATGTCCCTTGCTCTGTAACCAAAGCATGACCTAGAAGGAGGACATTTATTTGCAAAAAGCCTGGGCTAAATTCTGATTTCAGTTACACCAGGGTTACAGAATCATAGAATTGTTTAGGTTGGAAAAGACCTCTAACATCATCGAGTCCAACTGTTAACCTAGCACTGCCAAGTCCACCACTAAACCACATCCCTAAGCACCACATCTACATATCTTTTAAATACCTCCAGGGATGGTGACTCAACCACTTCCCTGGGCAACCTGTTCTAATGCTTGATAACCCTTTCAGTGAAGAAATTTTTCCTAATATCCATCCTAAACCTACCCTGGTGGAATTTGAGGCCTTTTCCTCTTGTCCTCTCACTTGTTACTTGGGAGAAGAGACCAACACCATTCAGGATGAAACTGAGACTGAGTTAGCTGGTGCTTGCATTGTTGTCAGGTAGATCACATCAGGACTTCTGTCACTCAAGCAGGTGGTACATGGAGCATAAATATGCAGGTATTTGTGAACATACAATCCCCGCTATCAATTCAATTTCATGGGTCATTAAGATTGTGTGTAGCACTGTATATGCAGTTATGAATAAATTAGTTGCAAAAAACAAACAGTGGCCTTTAGTTAGAGACAAAAATTCACTTCGATAGGAAGTTTTTCTTTAAAAATAAGTTAAAGAAACCTAACAGTGAGAGCCATGTGAGAACAAAGGAAGTGTAACACACCCTCTGTCACAACCACACAAAATTCGGCAGAAAAGTGAGAGAATGCATTAA
>VZSZ01003315.1:128394-174008 GCA_013398815.1 Ibidorhyncha struthersii | reverse complement strand
ACGGGCGCTCTCCCCACCCGCCCCTGGACAATCGTGAGGAGAGGAGCACGGCTGAGACAGGAATTCGCTCTCCCTCCTCCACGCTTAATTTGCAGAGCAGTTTTCAACCGGGCGAGGAGATGTCTTCTCCAAGAGGGCAGCATCCGCTGCCGCGAGGAGGGGATAACCATGTTTGGTGGGGTTGCCAAGGCCTGGGCCTACAGTTTCTATGTTTGGCACAGGAACGAATAAATAGTAATGGGAACGAGCACCGACCACAGCAGCCGAGAGAAGCGCAAAGAGCTGAGGTACAGTAAAGTTTGGATAGATTGGATATTAGGAAAAAGTTCTTCACTGACAGGGTTGTCAAGCATGGGAACAGACTGCCCAGGGAAGTGGTGGAGTCGCCATCCCTGGAGGTATTTAAAAGATGTGTAGGTGTGGTGCTGAGGGACGTGGCTTAGTGCTGGACTCGGCAGTGCTGGGTTAAAGATTCAACTCAATGATCTTAAAGGTCCCTTCCAACCTAGACAATTCTATGGTTCTATGATTCTAAAAGTGGAGTTTCTTCCCATACAGCGGGACATCTGCATGGACGGGCAGGCAATTAAAGGTTCTTTTGGGAGTTGGACTAGATGACCTCTAGAGGTCCCTTCCAACTCTGAAACTTCCATGATTCTGTGATTCAAATAAGGGCAAAACACCACATTATGACTCCAAAGGCTGAATCAGAAACTCAGAGTGAAAGCACATCAGGGGAAAGTGTTGCTCCCAGTGCCTAGTTATGCGGGAAATAAGCCGATCCCACCTTCCCTTTGCTCCTTCACGCAGGTGGTGGAAGCACGGTCTGTGAAATGGAGGCTAAGCCTCGAATCCAGGCACCAGTCCAGATCACCCTTTCTCTACCGCACAACCGGGGCAGGACTTTCCCCTCTACATCAGAACTACAGGAGTAGCCCATAAAAAAAGAGCCTCCTTAGAAACTTCATAACATTTAAACAGTTGTAAACCACTATGTAGCAGGTTGGGGAATAAGGCCCGGTCGGCAACTACTAAAAATACGTGGGCTGGTAGTAGTACAAGGCAGAAGTCCTTACTGTCAGCGCTGGTGGGTTGCACTAGCAGCCACCCAGGTCCCTAGCAGGGGGAGATACCAATACTTTGAAGCACAGAATAAAGGAGTTTCCTGAAACCCCACATTTTAGTTCGGACAAGAATCGTCCAGGAGGGCAGGTGATACAGCCTCTCTTCATAATCTTCACATCTCAGAAACAACTTTTTTGCAAGATGTGCGGGATAAGATTTGCTAGCAGATCCCTCCGCATCCAGGCCTTTATGTCCATGCTGCTCAGTCAAGGACCTCTGACTTCATGCGAGTGCTTCGCTTGACCAAACCCCAAAAAGAGGAGAGATAGAAGCTCTCTGCCTGTTACCCTGCTTTGCCTGGTTGAAAAGTGAGATGCAGAGTTATGCAAAGCAGGCCAAATGAAACAATAATACGGAAGACCCTGAATGCTTTACAAAACCACCGAGCCAGGGAACCGGAAAAAGGTAGCACAAACCAGCAGAAATATTGCCAGAATAAAACAGGGGCCAGTGAGGAAGCGGGTGAATTAACAAATAAGAAGGGTGGAAAGCTGTTTTAATCTTGTTACAGGGTTTGGTTCTTTCGCTTTGTTTTGTTTTTCTGATGCTTGGCAAAGCCCTGATTTGTAAGGGAAGCAATTCTACAAAGTCTCAATTTTCATTAAAAAACCAAGCATCTCT
Organism: Ibidorhyncha struthersii; assembly: GCA_013398815.1. Taxonomy (NCBI): domain Eukaryota; kingdom Metazoa; phylum Chordata; class Aves; order Charadriiformes; family Charadriidae; genus Ibidorhyncha; species Ibidorhyncha struthersii. Next base: position 172,262 of record VZSZ01003315.1, on the reverse strand, counting down.
AATCCTCACAGCTGCAGAGAGGGTGGGAAAAAAGCTTGGAACTGCAGTCTAGCATACCCAAATGGCTGAGAAAATGAGCAAGAAATAAAATGATTGTTTTTAAATCCTCAGGGAATCTAAGTCCAGTTCATAGTGGGACTTAATGTTAACTACATTTTCATATTTAGTATTACCAGGACTGAACAGATGGAAGAGTACAGTGATGATGACAACACAATGAGTATTGTAATAAAAGCAAAAGAAAAGAGCGAAGTGTGCAGTAGAGGAAGCAGGTTTGCCCAAAAGAAAATGCCTACTTACTTGCTGAAGGGTCTCACACTCTGCGCTGGTCAAAGCTGGAGCAAAATGAGAAGTCCAGACATAACAGCATTGGATTTATTTAGCTCTGTGAAGGGGACTTAATTTTAAGTGTCTGGAGTTAAGATCCCAAAAGGTAAGCAGCTCAGGTCCAGAAACCAAAAGCAGTTTCCCTGCCTCAGTGCTGATCAAGCCACTGTTTTACAGGACGGCCCAGCAAGAAGCACTGCACAATTTGGGTGGGTGTCCAGTTTGCTGAGCAGCTCTCTCTTTGGCAGGGGAGGGATTTGGTTCTCAGTTTTTCATTTTGATGCCTTGCACAGCAACTTCGCACTTTCTTTGTATAAACAGCTACCTTCAACCACTTTATATTCTTTTATAATGCTCAGGTTTAGAGAGTGGAGGTCCCCGGTTATGCTGGAATTTGGTTATGTTGTAGGACAGTCCGAGCTGTGCTGCACTCTACTACAGGAAAAAGAAGCGGGAAAACTCCTGTACAAAGGTCAGTAGCAGTCATTTCTGAAGGAAAGCTGGTGCAAGGAGCAATCACTAATAACCAAATGGTTTCTTCAGAGTTGTAACTCTTTCCCTTGCCAGATTTAAGGGCCAGCCCCAGAAAGGTATGAGGGAAATATGTTCTTGCCAAGATAACATACTAATATGAGAAAACACTACTCATGAAACAGCGATTGCTTTGGGGTAGTACCACAGCACTGCAAACCGCTACTAACAATGTATGGCTTATGAGAGTCGAGTCTTAGAAAAGGGAGACCACATTACCCATGGACAAAATAAAACCATTTTTACAGGATTTATTTCTATCGAAGAAAGTTTCCCACTAATAGCAGTGGAAGATGTTGACCAGCTTGCAGACTTCTTCTTTAAAATCAGCTTAAGGACAACATTGCAATCACAACAGCATTATGTGGGGGCATTTTTGTCAGCATTGACAATTTTAATCCTGTGCAAATGGTGGTGTTTAACAAAGACATATGTTTACACAGATGGAGGAGGGAGGTTGTAGTAATGGTGTGATTGAAAGTAAATTGGATTGGTTGAGTAGCTGATGCCAGCTGCCGTTTCAGACTAAGAGTAGGTGGGTACTCGAGATGGGCTGTAGTTGTCGGGACCATATATTGAAAGTTTGCTGGGTACCTGTTATCATCCATTTAGGTGATCCCAAAACCATCACTCAGCAGCTGCTGTAAGGCCCAGAAGTGCTTTAGATACAGCTTTTGCTGCTGCTCCATTTGGCTAAATGAGAAGGTTGCTTCCCAAGGAAGCCTTTCACAGGCCCCCGCATGCGAAGAGCTGGATCGGGGCTCAGCAGGATTCAGCAGGGACTTGGCTTTGGGTGTTCCCATCCGCAAGGAAACAAACAAAATGTTCACCGACAGCATCTAAGCACAAAGTTTTTTAGAGGTGGGCACACAGCACATAGGTGAAGGCCATACTTGAGTAATACTTGAGTATCCTTACAGCTCTCCATATGGAGAATTTGTTTAAAGACCCCCCTCTCTCTCCTCCCTTTGTGGTGGTTGACTGTCCAACAAGCCAAACACGAAGACAACTGTAGTGTTGTTTAGCCAGAATAGTAGGACATCGGTCTTGCACAAGAAGCACTGTTCTTAAAGCGCTGACACTTTGGCTGGTCAAAGAGGGGCTTCTAAAGACAAAAGCCCATTTTCAGGATTTGGGTCTTTATGAGCTGTCATTACAGGAATATTCAAGCGCTGCAGAGCTAATGGGAACGACACCTGTGAGCCCCACTGTTTTTCACTTAACACTAGTCTTGCATGAGCAAAGGGTCCACTCCTCCCCACATCTCTCAGCTTACAGGCGCTGCTGCAGTCTCGTGGTGATGGTGTCACACAAGGGGCAGAAAAGGACCAGACAGGGCTGGGCTACATTCGAGCTTTCACTTCATTTTGTGGCATTAGTTTTTTTTTATCTCTTCTTCCTACTCCAATTAATTTAAATAATGCAGGGAGCTTTTATACATTAAAGGTCTTCACAAGTAATAGTCAGGTCTAGCTCTTACTATGGTTTACCAGATGTCAATTCACTCTACAGAGAGGTCAGTATCATGCTTCCTTATGTATTTTCTTGTATATTATGAATAGTGTCTCAATAAAGCATTTTTTTTTTTATTTAGATACATTACAATTTTTAAAACTTCTAAGGCTATTTTTGGTGGTTTCCTCTAATAACTACCATTTCCCTTTCATAATTTATAGCCCCTTGATTGAATTGTACCTGACTACTTAGCTATAGCCATAGTGATACTTGCATCAGGGTTCGTTATACTGAAGGTGGTGTGTGTGTATATATATGTACATGGAAGACTGAAGAAAAAAGAAAACAGAGCACACTATGATATTCTCAATTCATGCCCCCCAGGCACACAAATATAAACTGCAAACATAATATTAAAGAGATCACAACCTTTGAGACACCCCGGGTGAAGGACTAGCCAGCACCAGCTTTCAGTTACAGAGTCCCAGCTTTGAAATGGGTAACAGGCACCTCTTTGGTAATAAGCACTGCAAAGTCACGTTTGAAGAAGCTGTTTTCACAGTGAAGGCTTATATACAAAAGCACTATTTTTTTTTGTCTTAGAACAAAATTTTGCAGGATGGCACAGAGCATTTTCATTGTTGAAACTGCTACGGTGAAAAAGATTTCAAACCCAGTCATTATTTAGTTTATCTTTGCTTATTCTGTTGAAGGGTCTGGATATCACTTCATTTAAATGGCAAGAGTAGCCTTCGAGCACATGTAATTTACTGTTACAAACAGCAATGGATTTTATACACCAGAACATCTCCACATATGGGGAAACAAAACCAGCTACGTTGACTGTAATAATAAGATTGCTTCAGCAGCCTAAATGACAGAGTTAATGCTCAACTCTGTTAAATGGCTGCTATTTCCCTATTATAGTGGGTGATATATCTTCATTGTTTCAGTAATGTAGCCAACAATTGAGAGCTAAGTAGTAGCCACTCTTCACCTTCAGTAAGCTTCAGGTATTTTATATGCAAAGAAATAGACTCCTTAAAATATGCCATTTACTACATCCCACTGAATTACAGTGTATAAACAATAATGGTTATTTGCTAAAACATTACAGCACATATTTGTTGTAGCAAAGGAGGCAAAGGCATGAAAACCAAGGACAACGTGTAAGCTTTTAGTTTTATACCAAGATAATGAACGTGAATGGCTTTGTCAATATTAAAGGTGGGACTTCCACATTAGCAATACAGGGTTTTGTAATCAAAAGTCTATTATGGTAGTTTAAGATTTTATTAAGAAAAAAACTAGTCTTGCAATAATACAAATTAAACCATCACCTTTAGACAGTCTAATGTAATGTTAAATTAGTGCTGTTCCTCTGGCTGGAAGGAGCAGCCCTTTGCAAGTGGAAACCTCTGGGAGCCGGCTTCCAGCTTCCCTCCCACCCTTCCCAAAAAACAGTTGCCGTGCTGGATCTTCTACCTGCCCTTCAGAGTTTAATACAAACCTATGCACCCCAGATCCTCCCACAGTGAAGGAAGCATGGCCAAAAGGTCACACAACAAACAGGGCATCTTGTGCTATCATTTCCAACCGGTGGTCCAGGGGGAGGAGGGGAGTTTGACTAAAACATGCTCTTGAAAAGTAACTGAAAAGAAATACCACGTTCCTGTCAGCTATACGATGGTGTATGATGGAGATCCCACCTTCTCAGAGAGGTATTAGGGACTGAAAACCACTAATGCTGGAAAGGACGTAAACACCGCTGTCGGGGCGGTGCTTTAACGTATGTGAAGACAGCAAACGCCTCGGGCATGTATTGGACATAGCACTGCTGAAATAAATCAGCAAAGTTTTTGGAAAATACCATAACACATGCAAAGATAGCTAAAGATTTTTTTGGAAAACAACTAGAAAGGGTATTTGTTACCAAAAGTTCTTCCTTCCCTAGAACTTCAACAAATCAGCAAGGACTACTGCAAGAAGAAAATTGGCTTTCAGTCATACCTGGCTCGTGATGCAATCCTACATATAACTCAAGAGGGAAAGTTGCTTACGACACGTTTGACTTTTCTGCTCCAGGCCAGAGGAGTCCAGACAGTGCAAAGGCCTCTCGTTCATATGGAGGGCAGTTCAGCTTATTTTTGTAATGAAGCACGAACTAAAAATCACAGGCAGCTCACAAAATTTTGCGGTTCCCAGGATTCCTGAGCAGTTTTGGGTGGGTAGACTTCGTTAGGCAGTCTGTAAAATGAGGCTAGTAGAAAACCACCTTTGTAAAGACCTCATGTGACGGCTGTTGGCCTGTCTGTGGGATGTTAGGTGCGAGCAGAGCACAGTGCCGGCGGCTCCCTGCTAGCTCACCGCGTGCTCCCACGGTGGCTCACCCTCCCCTTTCCTCAGCAAACATCCAGAGGGGCAGTTCCCACAGAGAAGCTGACACGATAATTCCCTGCACCCGTGGGTTAGCACGCCCACATCCCGGAAAGACCTCAATGAGAAGAGGTGTAAAACGGCAAGGTATTACTTCAAAGCAGCAGTACTCCCTTATTCTCAGTATTTATGCTTAAATTGGTGAAATGAAAGCAATGATCCTGTCCTATGGTGGTTCTGTGGTATTCAGTTTTTTATTTCTGCTGCTTAAAAGACCCTTTTCATGCCAATCAGACATTTTGCCATAGACTGCTGGTATAGGAGTGCTCTTTACATAAGAAGTTTGGTTCCAGTTGTGATTTTATTCAGCTCCTTAGAAATGCTGCTCAGATTAGCAGAAGCACTGCCGGCTAACTGACCTGAACTGTAGACTGGGCAAGTGGCCAGCAGGACAAGGGAGGTGATTCTGCCCCACTACTCCACTCTGGTGAGACCCCACCTGGAGTTACTGTGTTCAGCTTTGGAGCCCTCAGCACAAGAAGCACATGGACCTGTTGGAGTGGGTCCAGAGGAGGGCCACAAAGATGATCAGAAGGCTGAAAAACCTCTCCTATGAGGAGAGACTAAGGTTGCTCAGCCTGGAGAAGAGAAGGTTCTAGGAAGACCTTATAGCGGCCATCCAGTACCTAAAGGGGGCCTACAGGAAAGATGGGAGTGTAGCAATAGGATTCAAACTAGGAGGTTAGATTTAGATTAGATATTAGGAATAAATTCTTTACTGTGAGGGTGATGAGACACTGGAACCCAGAAAAGTTGTGGAGGCCCCATCCCTGGAAGTGTTCAAGGCCAGGTTGAATGGGGCTGTGAGCAACCTGGTCTAGTGGGAGGTGTTCCTGCCCATGGCAGGGGGGTTGGAACTCGATGATCTTTAAGGTCCCTTCCAACTCTAACCATTCTGTGATTAAACACTGCTAGAAATTATTTAGCTACAATGCTCTGTGAAGTCTTCATGCCATGAAGAGTCTGAGCTGCTGGGAACTTGATCCAGATAGCAGCATTCAGATACTAACATAACAAACAACTTCCACCATGACAACTGGCACAAAAATATGGTAAGAACACGTATGTCCTCTGAGATGTTTTTGTATCTCCAGACAACTATTACTGCTTTAATGGATTTTAATTTATTCCACAGGGGAAGCTCTAACTCTTCAATCACTAACAAGCCTAGTGCAATGTGCACATAAATGAACAATAACATAAAAAAATTAAAATAATGTAAATTCTGATGTGGCACATCCATCAGCTTATACAGGTAGACCTTATCCTCCATGTTTTAACCAATATAAATGCAAAATACTGCAAATTTAAATCAGCTTTTTTCAACTCTATTCAAAACCCGCATGCAAACCAGGCTAAACCAGTAGAACATTGCCTGTTCCGTGTAAGCTACAAGAAATAGGGCAATCTCTTTTTGTAACAGCTTTATATTAAGCTTCAGAATAGGAATCTTAACAGCCAGTCTCACCCCTGAGGCTAATTAGATGCCGTACCTCACAGAAGTCTCCAGTGACCCCACCACTCATCACCCCTTCGCCAAATAATGTGCTCTCAACTTTTCCTAAAGAATTACAATCAGAATCTGAGAGTGGTTGAGAGGTTACTCTCATCCTCATCTTCATTTATTTCCAATTTTTAATTTTAACAAACAGATTTGTTCACGTTTTAGGAACTAAGAATATTAGGTATAGATGAAGAAACAGGCAAGACTATATGGTCCAGCCTTCTGCAAAATGAATACAGGGAGAAATGCTGCTGCTAATTTTTATTAGGTATGTTTTTAAGCTCTGCTAGTTGATAGCTGGAGCATTGTTCACAGGCAAAAAGGAGCACCCACATTTTATTTTACATTGCAGGCAGTTACAGGAGTACTTCACACCTGCCAGTTTGCATCTGCCTAGGTATTCAATGTTTTCTTCCGAATTAGCCCCACACAGTACTCTCTCCATCAGCTTACATGGCCTATGGCAAAAGTCAGCAACAACAGCTATTTTTGTACAGAATAAGCCATAGGTGATTGTGGAGTGGGAAAGCTAGAGTATATTGTATTTCACAATACTGCAGAACGCTTACAGTGCTTTGACAGCTGTTCACAGAGGCACAGCCATGAGCCTCAATTTTGCCTCAACCTATCCCATCAGCATTTACTCTTATTAGGAGGAAACATGGTAGTGATTATTCTATTAACGCTGTGCATGGCTATAACCCTAGGACAATTCAGGAGCTTAAACCATGAAGCATGTGGTGGCTTCCTTGGCAATCGAGTACTTTGCAACTACTGTTAACGCAATACCAGTGCTCTGTCTCCCAGTTCAGCTTCTTTTTGGAAGCCTCTAATTTTGCAATTATGTTTTTTGGTCACCTCCTTAGGTCAAAGTAAAAGGGCCTTCTTATCCTTAATCTGACCTCTGCAAAAATGCAAGCATAAAATTAATGACAGTGCTGTGACTTTTTTCTTTTTCAAAATCAGAGGTGTCTCCAGGAACGTCAATTCTTAATTTCCCTAATAAAATATGACCTACACAGCATCAGTTATTAAAAAAAAAAAGCTAAAGTCCTAAAAAAACCCTCTAAGAATAAATTTGACATGATGTCCTTAAGTAGTTTTACTGACCCACTTTTTAAAAAAAATTAAAATGCAAGTATGTTCTAAACATACACAAAAAACCTGCTGTGATATGCAGCAAAGGTCTCACCATGACAGGACGCTTGCATTCATCTCTGTTTAATTAAAGATGAAGAAGATGTATTTCTAACACCACAAACAGCTTAAAAGCATGTCAGAACATTTAAAAAGACACCAGTCGTATTTCGTTTAGTTATATTATCCTTTATTATTTTACAATATATTTCAAAAACTTTTACAGATGCCTTAAACTGTTCTACAAGAGCTGCAATACTGTCATAAAAGCACACCTACAGACCGAATGCACAAACAAACTGTAATACCTACTGGTATTGAACCATTAATATCCAAAGGGTGTAGTCTTTTAGTAAATAGATGTGCAGTAATGCAAATGCAAACAGATGTTAATGCAGAAAAAGAAAACTCTGCATTCATGGCTATAGAACAGAGGACTTTTCAAACACATTTGGTACTGTAACATTCTAGACAGCAATATGAGTAGTATTACATATTTAAAGCAATACATGCCCTGAAAAGCCTGTATTTTCAATCTGTGCGTGTAAACCTGAATCAAAAATAAACCAGATATATTAAAAAACATGAGACATCTAGTCTGCCAACAAGCTTTTGTTTCTTTTTTATCCTAGAATGACAATTAACTTGGGTGGGTGAACTCTGACCTGCGTTATTATTTTACATTACCATTTCCTCAGCATTCCTGTAGTACTATGACAGCCTGTGATTTTTTTATTATTATTTTTTTTATTCCTTGTGCATAGGCACAGGGGAATAACTTTGACGCATTAAATTTTTTTTCTGAGTCTCCAAGTGGTAAATATAATTAATATTACAGCAAATACATTATCACAAAAAAGCATTGTATAATGAGTTTTATAACATTATTTAAAGTTCTCAGCCGTGTTTCTCTGGTGCAACGAAGCAGTGGCACTGCAGTTCTCACGCACTGTGTATTAAACCCTCTCAGGCACACAGTGTTTACTAACAGCTCAGATATATATTATTCTCTGCCTACAGAAGTTTTGCTTTTATTATCACTTCTGGTCACAGAAATTACCAAGACACCTTTAAACCTATACTGTCTGTAAGTAACAAGGTAAAGCCAATTGTTTGCATATGTTTTTAAGCCTATCCAAGCTGATGTACTTTCATGGGCGTCTCCTGAAAGACATTAGGAAGGAAGGGTAATTACAAATCAGATTTGTTAGGTAAAGAAATGAAAAGGGTTAAAGTCAAAATTTTAAGTGTGGCACTGTGGCAAAAGAGGCATTCAGTTCAGCTTTATTATTCAAGTTTACAAAGTTTTAGTTACCATTAAATATTTGCTAACAGCGAACACCATTTCTTAACCAAATAGTCTACATCCCTCTAGTCTCTGCAGACAAGAGCTGCAATGGGTCATCACTACATTAGACCACAGCTTTTTTTGCTACAGTCTTCCCAGCTAGCCTAAACACCAGTCAGTGGTATTTATTAGTTATATACATCAGTCAGTCACACCCATCATTATAAATACGTTCTAGTTTATTTACTGTACAATGTATGTATACATATTTGTGGGTACTCAATCCTGTATTTCTTAATCTCAAGCACTCCAATGGTTAAGGGCAGGCTGAAAAAAAATTCAATATACATAAAAGGGTTGTAAATTTCAAGTCTGTAGTGATTCTATTTTAATAGGAAAAGGGGAATGTCACGCTCACGTTGTGAACATGGTTGGCAAAAATAAAGGCAAAAAAAGAAAGAGGCAGACTATATTTTTCTCTGGAGCCAAAATCTAGAAAAATAAACAAAATAACATTAGTCCAAAGGGATGCAGAAATAAAAAGGGCATTTTATTTAATGCACAACTAGAGCTATTAAGAATTTTCTTTCACAGAGGCCCTGAGACTTGAGTTAAATGGATTCTCCCTAACGTGTGTTTCATGTGAAGTTAAACTTAAAGCTCTATATGCATAAACATTTGGTATATAACAGTGGACCCATGTTTAAAAAGTGAAGCAATAAAATCTACATGAAAAACAAATGCAAGAACAATTTGGTTGGAGGCCTCTGTCCTTTGACCCCTGCCCTATCCGGCTAAACGTCCAATAAAATGTAAAATGCAGCATACATTTGCTTAATCTAAAATTTTTGTGATGATTTATTGCAAATTGCACTTGGCAGTTCACCACACCAATGGAAAACTGGCCCCCTGTTGGTTCATTCACACAGTCTTTTAACACCAAATACAAGTCACCAGTAGAAAGATCTCGATAGAAAGTTTGCTGCCGTGCTGAGCCAGCTTGCTGCACCTTCTGGGTGTGACCCAACACGAGACACTGCTTTGTCCTGTTCCTTAGTAGGGCTTTCATCTTCTGGTAAATATTCAGGTAGATCTGTATTCTGCTCTACTTCCACTGGAGTATCTTGGAACGGAACCAGCATCTGGCCAAACACAACGTATTAAAATTATGTCAAATGTAACTTAAAAGAATGAACAAAAGTTACACATGCATACATATTCAGGATGATAGGCATGCATGTTATGAGACTCCTCCCCATCCCCCTATACAGCAAGAATATAAATGGAACGTACTATCTGGAATCTACTATGCTTTGAAGATACACAAGAAAAGCTTTGGCTTAACAAGGAAGAAAAAAAAAAAAAACAAGACAGATAGACATAGCCCTTTTACTGTAGCTGTGAAATAAAAACACTTCAGCAACTGAAGCTGAAAAAAAAAAAAAAAGGTTCACTGTGATCCTTTTCATATCATTAAGGAATAAGAATGAGAAACAATTAAACAATTATGGTATTTTTGTCCTTCTTCTGAACAGTAAGTTCTGTAAAACTGTTCTACGGATACGTGTCCTGACACAGGATGCCCTTTATTCTCCTCTTACTTTCTGTGTAGCGCTCCCATTTACAAAATTTTTCCTGGCGTCAGATGTTATGGGCACACAAGTGCTGGTATCAAAGATACAGCTGAGCTAAAACAATTGGTATTTAGAAAGATACATATCCTACCTCCTCACCACTTTCACTTTTCACAACTTGCTGTGCCTTCATAACTTTGGTTGATGCTATTGCCGTTGCCAATGCCTAGAAGTACACAGAAAAAAACAGCTTAGCGTGACAGAATGCAATAATGTGAGGATCTGGAGGGTTATTGAGCACTTACCTCTGCTTTTAAGTCTGAGCGAATTCGGACCACACACCTTTGAACAGCCATTTGAAAGGTAAAACTAATAACACCTTTAATTTTCAACAAGGCTTCTTCACAAAGATTCCTTCGAGACTAAAAAACAAACAAAAACCCCACAACTAAAGTGCTTGCATAGTACACCATGTAAAAATGCTAACAATTAATTGTTAAGGAACTCCTGTATGTCTGAGGGCAGGTGGCTACTCAACAGCATTTTTGTAAAAGAAAAACTAAGACTTACATTTTAGTGCAAAAATATTATTCACTTGCTTACAAAAAAAAAAAAAAAGAAAAAATTGCTTACACTTTAGAAGTCAAAGAAGGATGGAATCAACTGTAAATAATTAGAGAAAAATGCTGAAAAGCAAAGAATGTTTTTCTCCGTATGATCAGCTAAACAGTCCCCTCTGGTTAAGTTCTGATTGACTGAAGTGCTCATTGATGAGTAGTTAGTGTTTAAGTTGCTATTTATCAGACACCTTGCCTCCATACTGACTGAACGCATCAAAGCAGCTTTCAGCTGCTTCATCTGTGGCAGCTCACAGACATCACTGCACAGCATAAGCTTAATTCTTATTTCAAAGGGGAAATATTTGGTTGATAACCCACAGAACGTTATGTTTAAAGCAAGTGACATTGCCTACTGTGCTGTAACATTACATTGACCTGTACTAGTTGCATCTGTTCTACATTATCTTAGAATGCTCCTTTTTTTTTTTTTTTTTTCCTTTTAACATTTGCACAAGATGGTTGTAACAAAAAGGATTAAAATACACTTGGAGAGACTGCTAGGACAGAAGGGGAAAAAAGAAAAAATAATACTGTACCAGAAATAAACTGACAACCTTACACAGGTTCAAAATAATGATGTATTTAACTTTTACTGCAAGATTCTGCAAGGCTTTAAATAATAAACTATTTCAAAGCATATTTATATTAGTTATCAAATAATTACTGGTAAGTATTTGGGATAGTTCCATGCACAACAAGTAAATTAAATTCTTTTAATATCTGGAGGAACTAACCAAAGTAGGTTTGGGGGTTGGGTTTTTTTGTTTTGTTTTGTTTTTCTCTGCAGTTTAGCATATATATTGAAACAATTCATTTGTAATTAACACTTTTGACAGTTAAAAAAATAACATTGCTGGATAGGCTACATTTCTCATACATGGGAAATATTTGATGCAAAGATGACAGGCTGCCTTGCATGAGTGAAAGTCAAAACTACCTTTGGACACAAGAAGCAACACATTTGCAGTTTACTAGCCTAATTAAATTATTTATGCTTACACGGGTGTACAGCAATTCTGTGACAGAATTTGGCTTTTTACTCTGAGATTCCAGGTTAAATCACAGGCACCTCATTTTAATTTGAAATGAAGCTTTCAGTGATCAGATAACTGGTGAATCACTTCTAAAGAGACAAAACTTAACAAGGTCCATACAGACTCTGTAAAAAGCTGGAAGCCTGGCAGCCACTGGCCTTGCTGCACAAACATCTTTTGCAAAGTAAGTCTACCTACAGCAATTATGTACAAACCCCAGCAATGCACACCTCAACATCTTTCTGCATGGTACTCCTGTAGCATCGGCACAGGGCAGCACAGGTACAGGGCAGGACAGGTGAAATTTAGGTTATTTTCTTGCACACATTGTAGTCTAGCAAGTAGTCCTGCTAGACTACTGAACACTGATTACCTTACCCCAATGAATACCACTAAAATGTACTGCTTCATTTTTTCCCTTTTTTTCTTTTTATCATCAAATTTGATAATTAGATCTTAAAATAAAAACATCTGATCCCATGCTAAACAACTGACCTTTCCCCTCCCTTCCTGAAATAATCAATATCTACTATTTGACATTTCAAAATCCACAAGCATTTGTAGGATTCACAATTACTCCTAACAGCAGCTTCTTGTTTCAAATCTAAATGACCAAACACAGATAAATTGAGAACACAGTATTTACAGCCCTGCGTTTACTTATTATGTCTTTCACCACTCATATGTGCCACCTAATGTACTTCGCTAGTTAAGTCAGGAATAAACTGTTGAATGAAACTAACCTGCTTTTATTGTTCACATCCTTCATCATTCTCCCAGTCCCAGCTCATCTGGACATTTAAAACAGCATTCTAGGGATGTTTAACTGCTGGGTGGGCACCTGGAGTATCACTGACATTTATTTAATCATCTGATGAAATACAGAGCTATGTACACCAGCCATCTCCAGCCAGCGCACAGTCAGATTTTTCTTTTCTTTTCTTTTCTTCAACAATGAGCTAAGAAAACATGCTGTCGTGCTCTAGGCAAGTATAGAAGCCTGCAGTTTTGATCTCTGGAGTTGAATATCTAAATATCCTATGCTTTTTCAGAATACCTTTGCCTCAGGATTTAAGAGAGAAACTCCACAAATCTCACGAAGTTCCGACAAACATAAAGAAACACTGTTAAGACTGAATCAGTCTACAGCCAGAATATCTAAACTCACAAAGGAGAAGTGGAGTGAATTTCTTGCTTGGAGATACCTGTGAACAAATCAACTACAAGCTTAAAAACAAAACAAACTTAACAGGAGACAACTAACAGGACTGAATTAAAAAAACTTCAGAGTACAAAACCCAATGGTGTTGACAAAGCACTGCCGTTCTAGACAGAGCAAGTGCTGGAAGGACAAAACTGTAAAAAATATTTACTCTGTACAAAGTGAGCTAGAGCAGCATGTTATTTCTAAAGGAATTAACTATGCTCTTATGAAAACAGTACGACGGGTATGCTGTTGATAAACTGGGCCTGCAGACACGCTTACTTGGCAAAATGTAAAGCAACAAAGCAAAGGATCAGGTTTGATCATTTAAAATGGGTACAAAACTGAAGATACAGAGTCCGGAGGGCACTTGTGGATAACATGCTTAAACAGTCTACATGCTGTTTGGCAGCCGTAAAAAGGCAAACATGGCCCTGGGGTGTTATCTACAGGGGTATGGTAGATAAATCTGTAGAAGTTATTCTGACATTACATAAAGACTCAGTGAGACCTCATTAACTCAAATGCCATTCTGGTCACCACAGCAGAAAAGATCTCAGAGACAATGAAAAGATGTAGCAAAATGAGCTCAAAGAAAATACAGAATCTCTAAATTAAGAGTAAATAAAAAAAGCCAGTGTCTGAAACCTCTCATAAACTAAAAAAAAGTTTCTTTTTAGTTAACACACCAGTACAACTACAAGATAATCTGAAGCGAAACTGCTGAAGGTCCCTTATTTATTCCATTCTTTCTTGAAAAAGAAAGTAATCAGGAGAGGTGGAAACAGAGTATGTTTTTTTAGAGCAATTAGAAAGCCATCAAAGAAACTGCCTTAAAACATCTTTGGATATTCTGAGCAAGCCCAATTTATGCAAGACTTTATACATATCTTGTGATTCCAAATATGATTCACAGAAATTGCTCACAATTGATGATGCCACACAAGTAGCCTGAATACATTATTTTTGTGGGCAAAATACATCTCAGTACAGCATGTCTTATTTACATAAATGCTGGAGGTTTCCTTACCGAGTCATCAAGGCCATCTATATGCAAAACCACTGTCTTGGCACGCTTATTTGTGCTGCCGAGGAAAAACTGCGCTTTCCGTCGACGATAATTCATCTCATTCACATTGTCAGTGTCTGACATGTTGGAAGACTGAAGGATATCATAGACTTCAGAAGCTAAAAGTTTAGTCTCTCCAGGTGTAGTGGTCCTTAAAGAAAAAAGGAGTTAAGATTTGTAAATATTTCTTTTTACGTTAGTACTCCAAACAGCTGCTAATTATGTCCTTGCAACTAGAATACTTCACATGCTGCAGAAATACAATTATACAGTCAATACATCGCAAACATTTTAAAAGGGGAGAGGATAAATTAGGTAAAATTATTTCCTTTCCCATACTCTAATTTTTATGTCAATCTGTTAATTCTAATATCATTAAAAACAAGTCTGTGTTCTCAAACAACACAAATACAATTTATATCAGTTTGACAACTACAAACAAAGCATGGTAATAGATGCTCAGTACACTGCTGTTACTTTGCTCATGTTGAGCTTTTATTTTATTTTATTTTTTTTTTCCACAGAAGATCTCCAACTGCTTTGTGATACATTTCATTTCCCACTTTCCTTGTTACATAATAAAAATAATTTTTCTGTAGAACTGTAATCTTTCCAAATGTTTTCTTCTCCAAAGTTACTGAGCATCAACAGCAAAGCAGAATCCCATATTTTCTTAAAGAATTCAAAGGTTATTTCTGATTTGACTAAAATTCATGGTATGAACTATATGATTTCATTATTTTAAATAAAAAAAATGTAGGCAATAGACTGAACATATATTAATTTATGATTAAAACTAATTTTAATAAGGTACTAATATAAATCTTGTCCAAATTCAGCCCTGTTTTAATTACGTCAGTGATTTAAAGCAGTGTGCAGAAACAAAATTATTACCGCATCAGCTTGCAATTAATCTTAAAATGATGAATGACAGCTTTGCTTAGCAAACACTAAGTAAGTAACAAGTACCTTTAGATTTTTTTTTTCCATTTGACTTCTTTAATTACCATATATTAAACACATTTTCCATCCTACCATATGGACAAGAACAATGAAGCAAGCATGTTAGGAGTTCTCAACTTGTGGGTGTCCCAGCTGCCTCCCCCCCTGCCTCTCTGCACCTTGTTTTGAACAGCACCCATTTGGACAGGAAAACATGAGCTCTTGTGATCATTCAGTACATTGATAGCATTCAAAGAAAAAAAAGAAAAAAGAAAAAGGGGAAGAAAAAGTGGTAATAAGCAAACAACCAAGACAATAGCAAAGCATTTTAGCATATGTTCAATTTATAAATATATGCTTACGTTCTGCTTTCCTACAGTGAAAAAAAAGGTTATGTTAACTCTCAGAAACAAGTGCTGTGAACTCAGATTTCAACTTCAATCTTCCATACTTTATTAAAGTAAAAAAAAAAAGATGATAAAGCCATGCAAGCTGATGTCTTCAGGTAGTAATAAATTAGCTTGTGCAGAAGTGACATCAAGACACTAAGACATTTACCCAACTGTTAGTTTTAGCAAATTCTTTCAACAACAAAAATCCCATCCATATCAAGTGATTTACAGTAGAGGACTTTTTTTTGTTGTTGTTATTATATTTAAATACACTTAACTAAGCACACTATTGAAAACGTCACTCTCCCACCTACAGCACCCACTATGCTGTTGGTAAGAGTTTCAGCTTGAATACAGTTGTACTATTGCATCCCAGAGTTAAAAAAAAAAATCAGAAAGACAAATGAGAAATAAAATATACTTAGTATTAGCCATAATATATATAGGCATATACATACAAAGACAAAGAGAATTTAAAGTTTAGTCAAAATGAACAGTTCAAAAAATATGTCAGCAAGTATAAAACATGCAAGTGCTTAAAAGTAAAAAATCAACAATGATTTTCACATGTTTTGTGCTTACAACATTATAGTTGGCATAGTTCTTGGAAAACTAATGACCTCAGATTAACTGTACTATTGAAACAACCTGTTGATTTGAAAACAAATTTAAATCTGCTGTTTTTCGGTACAAGTATTCTAAGATATTCCTAAAACAAGTCTATACAAGTAAATGTTATGTGTATGCACACACACATTTAAACCAGCTACTCAGATAGTTTTCAAATAGAGGATTATTGCTATCTACCACTATGTTAGAGATGATAACTCTCATTATCCCTCTTAGATTAGGAAAAAAAACCCAAACCTCAAACACAAGATTTTAATCTTATATAAAGAGAATCTGTTGCAAAATAAGCAACTGACTGTGTAATAAGGAGCAGCATGAAACTCAGACACTACACTACAAGGGCAAGAACAACAGATGTCAGGTAACAATATCAGATTGCAAAACAACCCCCAATAAAGGTATAAGCCATTTTTATTCTGCAGTAATACAATACTACACCTTCAGCAACTCAGTTAAAACAAAGATACACAAAAATTCCATACAAAGCCTTCTAGAATTTTTAGTGTACTGGTAAAATGAGTGAATACAAGTTCTGCATTGATCTGTTATTTTTTCATGAAAGTAATTTATACAACAGCTATAAAAAGAATAGAAACCTTAATATCTTAATATCAGACTAGATATAAAGATTTATTTTTTTTTTAATCGATGAGGGTGGTGAAATACTGGCACAGGTTACACAGAGAGGTGATAGATTCGCCATCCCTGGGAACATTGGAGGTCAGGTTGGACAGGGCTCTGAGCAACCTGATCTAGTTGAAGATGTCCCTGGTCATTGCTCAGGGGTTGGATTAGATGGTCTTTAAAGCCCCCTTCCAACCCAAACTATTCCATGATTCTGTGATGATTCCATGATCTTTAAGGAAAAAAATATCTGGAAGTATAAAAACCCTTCTCTATTGTAAAACCAAGGTGATATTCAATGCTGACCCTGTTTCTTCATACACAGTACTGGTAACAAAAAGATAAATACAACGAAACTACACGTAAAATTAAAACATAGTAGAATAGTGGAAGTTTTTTTTAAAAGTAAAGACAACACATGGGCTGTGGTTTTGTTGCCTGAAAGGAGAAAAAAATGCAACCTTAAGAGAAGGGGGTTCTGAGGGCACTGACCCAGGCCCTCCCAGCACCTGCATGTCAGGAGTATCAGACATCGCTGCTCATAGCTGTCCAACCCAGCATGCTGCCACCATCAGTGCAGCAGGAGAGAACTCTCCCTCATCTTTCTGCCATCCCCATTCCCACTCTAGCGTAGCACTTCATTCAGCACTGAAGGTGCAGGTACATACTACGAAGTCACTATGCCATTAGAGATTGATTGAGAACAATCACTCACTGGAACAACCTCCCCAGGGAAGTGGCAGGGTCTCCATTGTTAGAGGTTTTCAAGATGTGATTGGACAGGGTGCTGACTAATCTCATCTAGGTTTCCTTTCCCAGGAAAGGCTGGGCAAGATGATCTTTCGAGGTCCCTTCCAACCTGGGCTGTTCTGCAATTCTATGACTAGTGGTCTGCTACCCTGCTAGGGAAAACAGTAGTCTCTAGTCAGAGCAGAGTAACAGTTGGTAACAGTTTCAGAGGCGGTAACATCTTAGATTATTTGAGCAAGATGCAGAAGATGCCTGTCAGAAACCCAAACCTTTTATTTTCACTGTCTTTTTGACTCCCTGTCATCCTAGATTGCTGCCTGTCCTTCCATTATGCTCACCCAAGGCTGGCTGTGGAAGTAATACAAACACAGAATCCAAGTGACATGTGCTGTACCTGTCAGAAGAGGATAAAAGAAATAGTTCTCATTTTCTTCAAAATTAAAACTAAATTTGTAAAGATGATCCAAGTGCTGCAGATGTTTTATCAGCATAACAAAGACATTTTTTAAAGTTTTAGCTAAACTTGAAGGACACGAAAATTGCTGGCTACAGGTCCAAAGCTGTATATGGGTTAAGTATGCATGCTTGGAAAGAATGTGTAAGCAGCATATAGCGTTACGGCTGTACAACCAGCATGTGACTTACATATAAACACAGCATCATAAATCATAATAGAAGGTCTCTAACAATCTTCCTCACATAGCTGCATCTGATGTAAAGGTAGCATAGAAAGTTATGTTTCTTCCTTTAGAAAAAGCGCAAATGCTGATAAAGACCAATATAGACTTTCTCCTTTTGGAGAAAGACAAGGTAAAATATGTTTATGCATATATGTTTTTATATATACGTGTGTATGTATGCGTGTAAAACACCACCCTGCTTTTTTAAAAGCTGTAATACTATATTTATATATTTTAAGAGAAACACATATGTACATTACATACGCATTCCTGTATCAGAGGAAACAGATGCAACCATAACCCTGCTTGAAGTACAACAGACCCTGTGCACAAGCACAGAAACTATTACATGCATTTCCTTAGTGGCATTCATTGTGCTCTAAAGACACATTAGCCAAAGAGATAACAAACATATTACAACAGCATTTCCTTAGAGTGTTTCTACTTAGTTTATAACCTAGAGACAGGAGGTTTTCAAATTAAAGAGGGTATCTTTCTTTGCCAGAGATTCAATTACATCCCAGATTCTATCAAAAGGAGATTTGTGTCAGTTAATTCAGAAAGTCTCACTTCTACAGCAATGCTGCTTTTGGTTGTACTTGCTTAGTTTTGTCCACTACCCCCAATAAGATGACACAGTTAACTACCCATTCATGAAATTTCAAGACCCTTGATAATCTTTGAATGATCACCTTGACCCCGGGAAGGTGATGGAACAAATCTGGAAACCATTTCCTCCAAGCACATGAAGGAGAAGAAGGTGACCAGGAATAGTAAGCATGGATTCACAAAGAGGAAGTCCTGCCTGACCACCCTGATAGCCTTCTACAATGAAATGACTGGCTTTGCAGATGAGGGGACAGCAGTGGACATTGACATTCTGACATTGTCTCTCATACAATCCTCATAAGGAAGCTGATAAAGTATGGACTGGTTGAGGAGACAGCGAGGTGGACTGAAAACTGGCTGGATGGCTAGGCCCACGTGGTAGTGATCAGCGCCATGAAATCTGGCTGGAGGCCAATATCTAGTGGTGTACCCCATGGGTCAATACTGGGTGCAATCCTGTTCAGTATCTTCATTAACAATCTGGACGATCGTTAACAGACAGAGTGGACCCTCAGCAAGCCTGTAGATGACACAAAACAGGAAGGAGAGGCTGATATGCCAGAGGGTTGTGCTGCCATCCACAGGGACCTCAACAGGCTGGAGAAATGGACTGACAAGAACCTCATGAAGTTCAACACTGGGAAGTGCGAAGTTCCTATAGAGGAACAATGCCAAGTACCAGTATATGCTGGGGGCTGACCAGCTGGAAAGCAGCTTTGAGAGAAAGACCGGACGGTCCTAATGGACATGAAGTTAAACACTAGCCATCAACATGCCCTTCCAGCAAAGGCAGCTAATAGTATCCTGGGCTGCATTGAGAGCACTGACAGCAAGAGGATGGAGGTGATCCTGCTCCTTCATTCAGCACTGCTGAGGTTACACTCGGGGTGCTGTGTCTGGTCTGGGCTCCCCACAAGAGATATGACCATGCTGGAGAGTCCAGCAAAAGGTCAGGAAGAAGATTAAGGGACTGATGAGGAAAGGCTGAGAGAGCAGGGACTGCTCAGCCTGGAGATGGGAAGGCTCAGGGGAATCTCATCAATGCCTATAAATACCCGAAGGGAGGGTGCAAAGAAGACAGAACCAGGCTCTTTGCAGTGGTGCCCAGTGTCAAAACAAGAGGCACTGGCACAAACTGAAACACAGGAGGTTCCCTCTGAATATCAGGAAACACTTTTTCACTGTGAGGGTGACCGAGCACTGGCACAAGTTGCCCAGAGAGGTAGTGGAGTCTCCATCCTTGAAGATATTCAAAAGCCATCTGGACATGGTTCTGGGCAATGGGGCTTAGGCAGCCCTGCCTGAGTAGAGAGGTTGGACCAGATGACCTCCACAGGTCTTTTCCAACCTCAACCATTCTGCGAGTCTGTGAACTCATATTAGAAACTGAGAAGTCATTAGGTAAATTCAAACAGCAACGTACATGGAGCATATCCATTTTTATCTACTTGTGGATATCTGCTTTTTCAGGTTAAGAGTAGAAGTTAAGCTTTTATATAAGTAAAGCAAAAACATATTTAATTTTCCTGCCAACTATTTTTCTTATGTATTGTTTTCCAAAGAGTTTTGCATGACGACTTACATAAAACTCTAATGCACCTGACAATTAGAAAGACTGAAATATAAGCAGTTGTGTTATTTTATTTTGGTTTCAGAAATTTTCTGCTCCCATATTTAGAGTTGGGGTTCACTGCTCAGTCCTAAATTGTTTTATCTTAAGGCATCATGAACTAAAAGCAAGGCTAGATGGAAAAGGGGAGGCTTTGTTCTCAAAGTCATTGAACAATTTGCCAATTAGTATTTAAAATGTTTTCACCTTAGCTTACAGCATGATCTTACTAGCCACAGTTATCAAGGACAACTTATTGAGCTTATTACATGTTATAATAGCTATTTAGAAACTTTTAATACAAAACTTAAAAATCCAATAGTTTACTGGCTCAAACACGACACTGATTTTAGGAAAACACTGCTCCAAGTTTTCTCCCTCAATCTATAGCACTTTTTTGTCATTTTACTTTGCACAATAATTGTATTCAGTAAATTTAGTATAGAGCCAAAAATGAGATCACATGGGAATACTAAAGAAATATTTTAATTTCAAGTCATTTCACAACATAGATCAAAATGTCAATGTATATAAGCTCACTCCAGAGTTTACGTTTTTACTGTCTCTCTCAACCAAATCTGATGTAGTTCAAGAGTACTCAATTTGCAATCTAGGGACCAATTTCAGCCTTGAATGGACCTTTTTCCCCAAGGTTGCTCAGGAATAAGAGATCCAAAGACAGACAGAACATTCTCAACTCCTAGCCTTAGAAGGGAGCATCACTTATACTTCAGGATACGTGGAGAAGAGCTACAGCTCAATCCCAGCACAAGGCTGAGAACCTCTGTAAGAAGAGGGCAACTAGAGGTAGACTCACTCTATCCTAGAGCAGCCCTGAAACTGTTAAGATCCAAGCAAGGAAAATGATATAAAAGAACCGTATATTTGCAGTACACCACATATACACATGTAATAGACACTTTCACATAAGAGTGTCTGTGCTATAAATATTTTCAGTATGCATGGCCCCATAAGGGAGGAGGCATGGCATACAGCCTTACAACTCATGGGGAAAGGCTGTGTTACAGCCAGTCAGAAAAGGTAGATATGCATTGTACGGCCTATCACTATGCTCTTGCTCACGAGTACTTGGGAAACCAACACACAGAAAAATTAATATTAAGAACGGGGCTGTAAAAGCAAAGAAAGCTAGCAGTGGAGAAGGAAAGATTAACCCAGGCCACAAAACTAAGGAAATAGATCTCAACCTTTTAAAGTCAGTTCAGGTAAAATTTCCTGTATTGATATCTCAAGGAGTTTACATACTGATGGAAAAATAGTACCTTAAAACACAGGTCTTTAAAAACAAACAAACAAACAAACAAACAAAGCCCACAATTCAAATCTGAGTATGGCGAATAAAAATGTCTTTATTATCCAAGTTAAGGCTCACATATTTAGCAAGACCTTAGCTGAATCCCATACCAAATAACCTACTCATAAATTAAAAGTAAAAACAACTCTCAGATTTAACTTAGTCTTATAACTGAAAAATCCTTAAGCAAGTCAGTGAACATAACAAAGGACTGAATGCATAATTTTTTCTTCAACATACTAGTTTGAGAGACTCCATTTCTAGAATGACCCAAGCTCCTTTCCAAAAAGCTTGAGAGAACTTATGATCACATAGAAGTAGATTATTTTCACTCAATCTCAATTCTTTTCATGCATTCAAGTACTGCCCCTATAAGGCAGAACTAATCTTTTTCCCTAGGATCCTAAGTAGTAATAATTTCAACCACCATTTTATTTCCGTAATGAACCTCATTCACTGTAATAAATGTAGTCTCCTATATGACACAAAAAGCACAGGTAAGAGTTAAATGGATTGGCATGAATTCTATCTAAATACATCGTTGGATAAATGCAGTAGTTGTAGAAACTTTAAAGCATATACTTGGTAGAGATTTATCAGTGATTTAATTATGGTTAAAAATGGCTAACAAATTTATATTCATATCAACTATGCCTTAAGACCATTGATGTATTTGTTTCCAGGTGACCAATTTCTTTCAGAGCCAACTCTTCCTATATTTAAAGACAAAATTTGTCTCTAGCAATAACTAAAGGGAGCAGTAAGCTGCAAAGAATTGCTACATTCTGTAAGGAGGGGGTGGGGAATCACTAATCCTTGATTCTAGAAGTGTAACACAGTGATTGACACAGTTTTGATGAAAACTTTGAGCATGAATGACAAGCCTAAAGAAAGAGCATGGTATTAGAGAAAAAGCAATCTGCTTCAAGACAGTTATCTGATCTGGCTGTTTTTCTGGCTGTTCTGCTCCAGTGCTAGGGCAAGATTCTTCCTTATCTCCAAGAATGCTGCTCTTTCTTGTGAGCTTTTAGTGCATCCCATGATACGGTGAGCTTGCAAGCATATGGCTGCTCTACTGACTCATTCCAAGCAATGGGCAAGTAATTTGAAAACAACTTGAAAAAGAGCATTACTTCAGTGCACACATTCTCACAGTCCCAGTACGGTGCTATTACCATGCTACCCGTTACAGTATACCTCAGTTCCCTCTAGCCGCAAAACACCCAGTAAAAAGCAGGTAACATTATACAGCAGCTGACTTATTTTCTTAAAGAAGTCAAAATCCTCAAGAATATAGACAGCACGATCGTTATGTTGGCCAACAACAACATATCAAGCATAGTAGTGGGTTAACAATAGGAAAAATAATCTGTAGGTGTAGAACAGAAAAAAACAATAGAACCTGTAGGACTGGACAAGTTTGAAGTGACACACTGAGCTGCAGCACAATGGATGTCCAAATCCCCAAACCAAGCAGCTGTACTGCTCAATGAACCTACGTACAGCCTGAGTGCAGTTGTGTTACGTGACTGCACTCCAATGGTATCAACCATGTGCTAGCTACGTGTCACCTTTATTTACTCCAAGGCTGTTGCACCATGGAAACAAGGCAAGGTCAGACACGCTTCCTAGAATGCTTTCTAAACCTCAAAGATGCCTGCCACTTGGCATGTCTTCCAGACTCTACTCGCACTACTAGCTGTGACAGTTTGACCAGAAGACACTAAACTAAGAAAAGTTTGGAAGGGAACAAGGAAACCTGATGTCTTGAAAAACAAGAGATACCTCACTGAACTTAGAAGTGAGGATTGGATTTCCCCGTGCCACTTCCAGCTCAATTTGTCATATGCCTACTGACCCTGGAAATTTAAAGACAATGCATGTAAAGGCTGGGATGTTCTGAGGACTGCTGAAAAACAAACAAACAAAAAAGGCTAAATATTAAATACAAGTTGTAAATCTGAGTAAAATCATAGTACGATCCCATTAACTGCTATAAAACCAGTGACTGTGACATAAACTTAAACATTTAGCAAACTGAGTAATTACCCATGCTTACAACATTTCCCTGATTCATTCTATTGTCCTCTGATCACAAGAAGAGAATAAACTTTGAAGAATGGGATAACAGATTTGAACATATGCCATATGTTTAACCCAGCTATTCATCCAATTTTGTTTAACTCTTGCTATTTATATGCTAAATGGAAGATCAACTTTTGATCTTCCACAGCTTGGTATCTACCATATGGACATATTCTCCATCTCAAAAAAAAAAAAAAAAAAAAATCAAGGCCTGTTACTCAACTAAACTCAAAAGGCTTCAGAGCAGCATTTGCTAGACAAGAGTCTGCATAACAGACAAACTCCATGTTGAATTTCACAGTAGCTTGTTCCAACATCTTGCCTGCTAATGAACAGTAATCATTTAATGGATTTATATGGCAGAAATCATGTTTATTATATGGCTTCAACAAACTGCAACGAGGTTAAAAAAAAATATCTTATGGTAACAACTCTTTCTGGTCCTTTTTGGTGGAAGATATCAGATACTGGCATTAAAAAGCCAGTCCTTCTCAGTAATATTGCTGTAGCAACCAGGTAATAGTATTGGTAGTGCTGGAATTAGGCATTGTACTGAAGCACTTTAGGAACATCTCGAAGGAAGCCAAATACCACTTCTTGTATTATCAGCATGCTAATAGCATTAAGTATATTATATAATAATATAAGATAATAGTATACAATTATCTGGAAAATCCTTTTACGTCTTTAAAAACCCCCACAGTTTATTTTAATTTTGAGAAGTAAGCTTCATCTGATTATATCCCTGAAATCTACTGGAGAAAGTAAAAAAAGTTTGCAACTTACAAATAAAGGCTTCCCTAAACCTGTGTGAATAATAAGAATTAAACTACAGCATCAACCTGTACCAGAGAAAAAAAAATGCACGTTTAGTCTATGTAGGCATATCTGTGCATAAGCTTTGTATTTGACTCATTTGCTACTATAGTTAATATTAACCTATTCAGCAGAGACCTGAAGTGGGTAAATTTGAAAGCAACAACTATTTAAACATCTTGTTTTCCTACTCTTGAACTACTTATTTTTTGGCAAAGTATTTTTCTTTTTTTTTTAAAGAAAGCCAGTATTAGCTTCAATGCTAGCCAAAGGGACAGCAGCCATGCAAAACAGGTTGAAGTATGCACCAAGGTTTAAAAAAAAAATTTGTGTGAACTTGATGATTTACTGTGTAATTACAGAATGCGCTAACAATTTTAATTTGTTCCAAGTTATTACACAGGACTTACTACGTGCAAAATTCAATGGAATCTTGCCGAAAATGATACTGTAGCATGTACTGCAAAACAAAGAAGTATAAAAACACATTCCTGAACTTAAATATGTCTAATTCAGATTAACATACTTACTTTGCATTAGTTGTTCCAGAGTAAAATTCACTTTCTTCTGAAATAACAGCTCCATTCAGAAACTGTTAATGAAGACTTTTTCATCATTAACATTTTTGAGTCTTTTCCCTTTGTGGCACTTATTGCCTGTAATAACCACATGAAACTAAGTTCTAATCACACACCAGCACCCTACTATGTTTCTTCATTGAACAGCATTCAGGAGAAAAAAAAAAAGAAAAAATGGTAATCGAGACACTTATTGTTTAATATAAAAACTCAGCAATTTTTTTGGGACACTTAGTATAAAGGTCAAAAACCAGGGACAAGCATCACCTCTGGACAAGCTCACTGTAACCCAAAAGCAGACATATAATACTGGCAAGGAAAGATGAGAAACCTCACAGTGCTAAGCATGTATCAACTCCCTTTTCACAGATAAATTGGCCTACAATACTGTCAATCCACACCTGTGGTATGTATTAAATACTTCACAACACAACTTGCTACTTTTATTTCAAAGCATCTTAAGCCTTCTTTGCTCTTTATTTTAGTAAGCTGTCTGAAAAAGTCAGCAGATCAAAGAACCTACCTCAGCACTTTTCTTCTAAACTCAATAGTAACCAGTGAAGGTCACTCTGTATTCCTAAAATGCTTTCAACATCAGCTGACGGCAAGGTTTATTGAGTGTTAGAGGCACCCTGCGTTGCCATTACTATTCCTGACTCTTCTGCCGATCCACTTAAGTCTCTTCCCTCCCACCTCACTACTAAAACTCACCACAAAAAGAGAAGACAGTTGTATTTTGGCACACCAGGTCAGGCAGGTCTTGAGACACTGAGTTCAGCATGATAGTATTTTTTTTTCCTATCCTACAGTCAGCAATTAGTTAAATACCAATTCAGATTCTATTATTTTGTGTACAAACACATTGTGCCACACTCTGCAAATCACTTCATTTTTTATATTCATAGAATCATAGAATGGTTTGGGTTGGAAGGGACCTTAAAGATCATCTAGTTCCAACTCCCCTACCATGGGAGTCCCATATTTGTTTTAATACAAAGTACACAAGAAGAAAAATAGGAAGTAAAAACACCTTAAGCTTATACTGCTTTCTAAAATACTTAACTCTCTGCTCCAGCCAGTTTCTAAATAAAGAAGAAACTGGCTAATACATTGAGCACAAAAGGTTTTCAAATATATGCATTTTTAATCAAAGTGATTTTATACTTCACACACTTTTTTTTTTTTTTTCAGTGTTTTGAAGTGGTGGGTTTTTTTTATTCTGCAATACTCATCACAACATTTTTTGCCTGTAATGAAAAGCTACTAGTTCATTTTCTAACTTCCCAACTGATTTCTTCACATTAAATACAAAGTACTCAAAGCAATTATGATTGTGGCCCTCCCTCTGCCAAAAAAAGCAACACCAGAATAATGCCTATTCATTCAGTAACAGGTACTGAAAATTCTTTTCCAGGTTTAGGAACGTGTAATTTGGTAATATGTAGCTTTTCAGCTACATGTACATCTTGTACATAAATTACCACTGTAGAACTTAGGCACTTCGATGGCTAGGTAATGGGGCATGAAACTTGCAGTACTTGTTACCATATTCTTAAGCCAGTCATTGTGGACTAGATGAAGGCCATGATTTTGAAGAACTCACAGGTAGTCTCTAAACCTTACATTACATAAATAACCAATTAAAAATACTGCACTAATGATTACTTACTTTGTTACCCAACTATTTGGCAATTAGTTAACCTGGAATTCAGTAAATATCAAGAAAATGAAATATTTATATCAAAGAAAAGGGAGAAGAGAAATTGTTAAAATTCAAGAACTGTAGTGTCAGAGATGTACCAAGAAAGCTGTCCATTAACTGCAAGTGCTGCATAGAAACCAGTAACAAAAGTAGCTGGTCCACTGTTTTATTGAGTGTGCACATGTATTGAACTAGTATACTAAAAGTTAGTCTATTGAACTAGTATTGTGCTGAACTGGTATACTAAAACATCTATGGATGCAGAGCACCTGAATTAAATTGCAACAGACCAGATGATGAAAAGCCACACAACCAACAGTCCTGATACAAGTACCAGATACCAATTGGAACGTTTTAAGGTGAAAGTAGTAGTTTGGAGAGAAAAAAGTGAAACCAAGCTATATTCCTGACTGCAGTCCAAAATATTATAGTAGAAATTACACACGTATGACAGAATTAAAAAATAATACAAACACACAAAAGCCAAATCTAGAGGCTGACAGCCACCTAAACTGTTGAATACAAAAAATGCTGATCATATAGAGCTCACTAAGCAAGTAAGTTGCACGCAAGAAGAAACAATGACTTTGTAATACCTCTTTGACTACAGAGAGGTCCTGAGATAAAAACCAAAAAATCCAGAACATCAAAAGTATATCGAGTACATCTTGTAGGGCTCAGGGCAGACCCTTCCATTTGGTCACACTTTCATATTTTTCTCAGTGACCAATTCTAAACAATAAGCTCATCCTAAATTTCACCTCTTATAATAAACCTTTAGAACAGTTATTTATATGACTGCTAATTTCTATTAAGCCCTGCAAAATATAAATCCACAGTAGTATTTCACCATTTAAATTAGTAGTTACATTTGAATTGTTGGCAGCCAAGTTCTGGACTATTCTTAAAAATGACATTTACCTTTCCAAACCTTTAAGCCTTATTCTGTTATCTCACAAAACCCGTAAGATTCTCCCAGAGAGCCCATAACATCATGACTAAAGTCCAGGTTAACACCAATATTGTAAAACTAGGATTTTATACCATTTCATTACCTGATGCTTTTTGAGTTTTATTTATTGTTACCATTTGCCCCTGTGCTCACATCTCTGTGTTGAGGTCATGACTTCCTATGTCCTTCATAACATTAAACATACTAGAGGAATACAAAAAAAGGCCTTGAAACATTTTTTAAAAAATTGAACTGTGAGAAAGCCTTAACTATTGCTAGTTTGCCACGAACCACAAGCAAAAAGAGCAAGAACTTTTACTGAATACATGCCTTAGTGATCTAGGTAGTCCACAGCATTGAACCCATCCTCTCCCCTGCCCCTTCACTCTTTCCTATAAATAATCTTCTCCAAATACCAGGAAGCTGTTTGACAGACAAAAGGAGCATTCAGCCACTTAGAACAAATAACATGGTATATTTAAAGTGGACATACTGATGTTTCCTGTATTTCCTAATATTTAATTGTGGGTTTTTTTGGCAGAGGATGCTTTTTCAAAAATAACTTCAAAACCCAATCTATTGCTGAAACTTGTAATACACAACAAAAACATTCCTTAAAGAAACTATGGGTTGGGGAGAGGGATATTCATAGACTCATAGAATGGTTTGAGTTAAGCCACTTAGCTTAACAATGCTGAATAGAACAGCCTGCAGACTCTTCCTGCTGTGACCATCTATTATTAACAAGCACACTGCTACAGCACTGAATAGACTGGAGCCCCACAGCCCAAAGAGATGCACCAGTGACCAATAGCATCATTTTCTAAAGTGCTTACCTTCAAATACACAAAATGTAACAAAGTGGGTAAAACAAGGAGGCTTGGGAGAATAACTGGAAAGGAAAGGCCAGGAAAGTTAACATGGAACAGAGAGATGCATGCATTACTCTTGTTCCAGGCGATACACTGCAATTTGTAAACCATTTCTAAAAACAAAGCTTTCAGAACCTCGTGCTCACAGGAGTATTTAATATGTAGGATAACCATGTCTTTCTCCAAAAGCACAACTTCTCAGTACAGAATCACAAGTATAGTAGAGTCCAAAAATAAGCATGCAACCGAATCATGCTTCCCATTACCCAATCTCAACTATTTCTCAATTTTGACGTGTAAAAACCCCACATACCAAGGATTACAAACCCAACATTACTGAGTGATTCAACTATAGAAAAATAAAATCCCTACAGTTTGTAAAAGGCTATTTCCTTCTCCTTTGCAGATGAGAATTTAAATATTCCAATCGATAGCATAAATGTATAAATGCAGTAAATGTGAAAAGTTTACAGAAGGTGTTAGCTATAATTTCTCACAAAGTATTATCTTGAAGCCACTTATGATATGGCAATATCCCCTTCATCATCAGATAGCCCTTTAAATATCTAGTTTGCTTTCTTGCTAATTAATACACAGCCTTTGCCCTGTCTTCCCCCAACCATTCCTCCTTTCTCACAAAGGAGAAAAAGTATGTCACACAACAAAAATGATAAAACTATTGTGATGCTACATCCCTACTATTTTAATTTCAGCAAATACTACCTGAAATACTTGGCTTTATTTTTTGTCAGAGATCATAAATTTAAAATTTGCTGGTTTCAACGAATAATTACATTTTCAAAAAGTATAGGTAATTAAGACGACCAAAAATTAAAATGGAGTAAGAAGTCAGCAATTATAGACTGCATGTATTTTACCAGATCTGCAAGGGACTCTAATTAAACACATATTAATTGCCCTAATCTTCTTAGGCAAGTAATAAATTGGAAGAGCTGATTAATGCACTGGATTTAGTTCAGCTTGTTAAATCTGACACCCTGGCAAAGGAAGACTATCTTGAGAAGCTCTTTTAGCTAAGTAATTGGAATTTTACTCTCAGTAATTTGCCATTCCATAATAAGAGCTATTTAGTATATTGACTCTTCATCAGTTTTTTTTTTTTAAATACATGTTAGTTATATTTAAACAGTACCATTATGCTGCTCATAAAGATTATGAAAAATTATGAACTTTGACCTTTACTGTCCATCAAAAGTCACTTTCACACTGAACACAAATTAGTATATTTCCTTGTAGGCTATAAATCCTAATTAACTTTAATTCTAGAAGCTGCTAATAACATTTTATAAAGTCCATACGGACACATTAAGTCCTCCATACAATTCATAAAGCCAGCAACTAAACCAGTTTTCAATATTAAATAACTGCTGATGACTGCTGGAATACAAGGAAACACCATTCTCCAACGAGCCTCAAATTCTCCTCTCCTTTTTATCTACTTATGCAAACACTTCTACTACACATACACTTACAGGTACTCAGTCACCTGGCAAGGAAGCGAAACATTTTTGTGATAGCAATAAAGCAGTATCAGCCATAAAAACAAAAGAAAGTTTGGAAACATGGAGGTAGGGATTTTAAAGGTCTGATTTCTCCCCAACACAGTTACTACTCCTAGCTTGTAACATGGAAAGATGCATCAAGCTTCACTTAAAGATAGGCAGATGTGGATGAACAAAAAAGAAATCTCCCCTGCTAAGGAAATGAAACAGCACATACAGGATAGGGCAACAGAAATTTTTGTATTTGAAAAACATTTTGAAGTATTCCATGAAACTTGAACAGCTTCTCGTATGTCCTAGAAAATGTGGAAGTTTATAAAGCCTTTCATACATGTCATACATGTTCCAAATCAAGTTCAATCTGAAAAAAATCCTAAATATACAAATAACTCACTGCCTTCAAATTTTTGTTCTGTACTCCTCAGAGCTGACATTTCACAGTTCTGCTCTAGAGCCTATAAGCTTCAGTCTCTACATCTAAAAATCTGTCACTCTTCTGTTAGCAAAAACTAATGTTCATACATCTTGAAAATCACTGTCACAGTGAACCTAAAACCTATCCTTTGTTCCTTAGGCGAAATGTAGTATTAATTAAGGAGTCAGCCCATCATTCATTTTAAGCAGCAAAATGATTTTCACAAATGAGCTATAATGCTTATTATAAGCAAATACCAAAAAGCTGATCAGATAATACCAAGGAACTGATAAGTTGCATCCCAAAGAGAAAGAAATCAGGCAAGGGAAGAAGGAGACCTGCATGGCTGAGCAGGTACCTTCTGAAAAGGCTCAGGTGGAAGAAGGGAGTTTACAATAGGTGGAGGAAGGGGCTGACTGCTTGGGAGGAGTACAAGAACGCTGTCAGGGTATGCAGGGAGGAAACAAGGAAAGCCAAGGCAGCCTTGGAATTGAACCTGGCGAGGGATGTCAAGGCCAACAGGAAGGGTTTCTTTAAGTATATAGGAGACAAAAGGAAAACTAGGGAAAATGTGGGACTGCTGTTGAACGAGACAGGTGCCGTGGTGACAGATGATGCAGAGAAGGCGGAGTTGCTAGATGCCTTCTTTGCTTCTGTCTTCACTGCTCGGGCCAGTCCTCGGGAAACCCAGACTTTGCAGGTAACAGAGAAAGTCTGGAGGAAGCAAGACTTTCCCTTGGTTGATGAGGAGCAAGTTAGAGATCAGTTAGACAAACTAGATATCCACAAATCCATGGGGCCTGATGGGATGCACCCTCGAGTGCTGAGGGAGCTGGGGGAAGTCATTGCTGGGCCGCTCTCCATCATCTTTGAAAGGTCCTGGAGGACAGGTGAGGTGCCTGAGGACTGGAGGATAGCCAATGTCACTCCAGTCTTCAAAAAGGGTAAGAAGGATGACCCGGGAAACTACAGGCCGGTCAGCCTCACCTCCATCCCTGGAAAGATGATGGAGCAGCTTGTGCTGGGTATCATCTCAAAGCACCTGGATGAAAAGAAGGTTATCAGAAGTAGTCAACATGGATTCACTAAGGGGAAGTCGTGTCTGACTAATCTGATAGCATTCTATGATGAGGTCACTAGATGGGTGGATGAGGGGAGGGCAGTGGATGTTGTCTACCTTGACTTTGGCAAGGCTTTCGACACTGTCTCCCACATCATCCTCACTGGCAAGCTTAGGAAGTGTGGGATAGATGGATGGACAGTGGGGTGGATTGAGAACTGGCTAGCAGATAGAGCTCAGAGGGTTGTGGTTAGTGGTGCAGAGTCTAGTTGGAGGTCAGTAACAAGTGGTGTCCCTCAAGGGTCAGTACTGGGTCCAGTCCTGTTCAATATATTCATCGATGATCTGGACGAAGGGATAGAGTGTACCATCAGCAAGTTTGCTGATGACACTAAACTGGGAGGAGTGGCTGATACGCCAGAAGGCTGTGCTGCCTTACAGCGTGACCTGGATAGGCTGGAGAGTTGGGCAGAGAGGAACTTAATGAAATTCAACAAGGGTAAATGTAGGGTACTGCATCTGGGGAGGAATAACCCCATGCATCAGTACAGGTTGGGGGCCGACCTCCTGGAGAGCAGCTCTGTGGAAAGGGACCTGGGAGTCCTGGTGGACAACAGGATGACCATGAGCCAGCAATGTGCCCTGGCGGCCAAGAGGGCCAATGGCATCCTGGGGTGCATCAAAAGGAGTGTGGCCAGCAGGTCGAGGGAGGTCATCCTCCCCCTCTACTCTGCCCTGGTGAGGCCGCATCTGGAATACTGCGTCCAGTTCTGGGCTCCCCAGTTCAAGAAGGACAGGGATCTGCTGGAGAGGGTCCAGCAAAGGGCTACAAAGATGATTAGGGGATTGGAACATCTTTCATATGAGGAGAGGCTGAGGGATTTGGGTCTCTTTAGTCTGGAGAAAAGAAGATTGAGGGGGGATCTTGTTAATGCTTTCAAATACTTGAAGGGAGGATGCCAGGGGGATGGGAGCAGTCTTTTTTCAGTGGTGCCCATTGACAGGACAAGGGGTAATGGGCACAAACTTGAACACAGGAAGTTCCATCTTAACATGAGGAGGAACTTCTTTACTTTGAGGGTGGTGGAGCACTGGAACAGGCTGCCCAGAGAGGTTGTGGAGTCTCCCACTCTGGAGACATTCAAAACCCGCCTGGACGCTGTCCTGTGCAACCTGTTGTAGGTGACCCTGCTCTGGCGGGGGGGTTGGACTAGATGATCTCCAGAGGTCCCTTCCAACCCTGACTATTCTGTGATTCCATGAAGTCATGAAATGAGACAAGAAGGTACCTCAAAGAACTACAGTTAAACATGGATGTCTCTCAAATATTTCCTACCTGTTTTCCATGATGCAGTACAATTTACTATGTATCACTGGATAAACAGGTGGCACTCAATTTCAACTCTCATCCTTGCTAGTCTTATGAAGGAAACAGCACTTAACCTTCACAATAACAAGTTTAAACAAGTGCTGTATTCTTCTTCCGTTGGTTGTGTATTACTTGCAGCAAAAGGGTTTTGGCCTGTGCCTGAGACTCCTGTGTACTATTACAAGAAATCATAAGTAGCAAACCAACTTCAACTATTTTCCAGTTGATAGCATTGACCATCTAAAGATCTGTTAGACTGGTTAGCTGTAGCCAGGTTACGACACGAAATTCCACATCTGAACTTGAGGTCTCCAATACAGAGACCTTCAAGGCTTATAAAAAGACACTCACATGATGAGAAAAGCCTTCAAATTTCAGGATTTACATAACTGAAAGCATGAGAGAACTGGAATTCTAAACAAACTCTCAACTTCTTAAGCACAGTGTCAGTTCAGCACTGCTGAATATCAACTTAAGTCTGAAATATGACAAATACTCAGTTTGCAACTTGCCTCTGTGCACACGAGCTCCATTTCGTTGCTTGAAAAGACGTAACTCAGCTTTATCGGTGGCAGAATACAGTTTGTCACCATTCAGTACTGAACAGGGAAAGCCACTGAATATTATCTAGTTAAGTCAGAAGTCAGTGAAAGTGAACAGCAAGAGTTAAAAAATCCTTGATGAAAGGGAACGATTCAGACCACAGGATGTGCCTAACTTGTCATGAGTAAAGAGCCAGTGACTACAATTTCTGGTCCAGAAGATGCTGGGTTCTGTCTCGCTTGAAAGAACTGTGCAATAACTGGAAAAGCAGAATACTGACTGAAGTTCCTATCTCTTTGTAGGATTTGTTTACATTTTTATAACACATCACCAAAAAAAACCCAAACATCTAAACCCCAAATTATCTGTGGAAATCATCAAAAGATTTTAGACTAGACAGAGCGATGAGCTAGATACACAGACTCTGGAAAGCACACTGGAATGCACAGTGTGAAATCAGTAAGACCAAAGCATTTATTACTGCATTTATTAATGTTTAGTTTCAGTTCAAAGGACTACATCATATTCTGGTAAACTGAAATTGCATTTAAAGCTAGAATCTGCCTTCTGTAAAGCAGATCTGAACAAGGTAGAGACCTTGCTTTCTCCCCTAGAGACTTTCTAAAAAAAAAAAAAACAACCCAAACCACTCGGTTTTGTGATAAAAATAATTCTACCTCTATCTTCTCAGCACTTTTCTACCATCTTTCTCCATATTTCTGCAGGCAACACAAAACTTAGCTTCAGCATCTCCTGTCAACGTTAAAGCCTAAAAGCCTGACAAGAACATGACAAAGTCCTGTGTTTGAAGATGCTATGTATTTAAATTTTCATGATATCACACTTTCCAAATGTTACAAGCATACAAATCAAATGTATGTTCTTACTCTTGCCAAAGAGCTTTCTAGAAAAAAAGAACACCTACAAGACTTCCAGTTTTTACTAGTTCATCTCTCCTTTTGTGCACGTGTCTGAACTTCACACTCTTTTGGTCCTTGAAATTGAAACATAGAAAAAAAGTGTTGTCAAAGAGATTTCCATAAAATTCTTTAAGCAAAAGTTTTAATTATGACTGTTTCCCAAGTAATATTTGTAAGCTGCAGAGACTGATAATAAACTGCTATTCCCCTTTCAACAACTTCCTAGGGATGTCTCTGTGCTCTAAATAGACATGTAATCTATACTAAAAGTAAGTTCTTCTGAAATATATGCTGCTGTTATTACCTAAACATTTCAGTTATTATTATTATTGTTATAAAAGTAGCAGGCAAAGAATTCTGTATATTTTATCTCAATTAAGCTTGTCCTTAAAAAAGGTGAATAATCTAAGTCTTAATTCTATTTTTTCCCCATGCATCCTATTAAAAACACCTATTGTTTTAAAAAGTTATAATTATTACATTATTCAAAAAAATGAGAACTATTCACTTCTGAATTCTAGTAATTTAGTTCCTCATCCTATTGAAGACATTTGTTTTAAACCCTTGTGTTTTGGGTAACTGGCAAATAACAAGATGATATTTAGGCATAATGCTGAATTTCACGCCACTACATAATCTTGTTAGTTTCAGCAGAATTAACGAAGTATTTAAAGGTAAACAGTTTTAATGTTAGATCACACAGGACTTGTGAACAGACCAGAATTTCACCTCCAATTCTTCAGGTTCATACCTTTAGATAAGTTGTGTCACAGAAAGAGATACACAACAAAAGATACACCACCAAAAACTGGAGGGGCTATGGGATGAAGGAACTAACAAAGTCTAGCCTTGTTTTTTTTCTAAAAGAAACTTGTAACTTACACCACAAGTGATACATTACAGAATCAACTAACATATTAAAGATTCAAAAGCTTTCCACTTGAATCTCTAATATACAATTTTACTTGTGTTTCATCCTTTTCTAAATAATTGTTTTAAACATTCATCTGAGACACATCTCAGTGCAGCAGTGTGATTTTTTTCTCCTCCCTTGTGGAACAGTCCCTCACATCCGAGAAGTCCAGTAAACCAGAGGGCTATCACACTGTATGTAAAATAACCACCTTTTGATAATTTGAGGGCAAATTAGTTTTTGCTATGACAGACTGATCTTTGAAGGAGGTTGGGTGGGGTTTTTTTTTGCTAATAATGATTCATCTTAGTTCATCATAATAATTTCTATTGATAAGTGCACATGTGCGTCTTCTCCATGTGCATATATCCATATATCTTCCAGTATTCAAGACTCAATGCTTAGCAATCTTAACAAAATCCAACATTTGCACATTTTAAGAGACATAACCCAGCTGACACATTCTACAAAGAAATTAGAGACCACTACAAACCTCACTAACTACTGCTCCCCCTGCAAGACGTTTCCTCACACAGAACTGCAGATACATGCCTTTGAATATACACCAGAACAAATACATTGCATACACAATTTCCCTTCCCAAGGTGAAATTCAAAGAACAAATGTGCCAGATGCCAACAAAACTACATTGAATGCACTAGTGCAAGGCACTCTTATAGAATGATGAGAAGTATTAAAACAGAACTTAAAGGGAAGAGACAAAATCTGTAATAAGGGCAAGAAATCTGTTGTTTGGCAAATGACTTCAAATGAATTTTTCTTGTAGACTACAGTCTAAGTACTTTGCTATACTATAAAATGAAAACCATTAATTGCTTGCAGCCACATCACTTCAGCAAGGAAGAATGCAATACTAAAACATCACTATAGGAATTCATAGTCAAAGTTTTACTTTGCATCAGAATGTTATGTTTACACTGTCTTTGGAATCAACAACCCATCATAAACTTACTTTTGTATTACATTCTGCAAGCTGAGCATCATACCCAATTCACTTTTCATCTTTTCTCTGTTGGCACGGCACTCTGCCAAATAGCGGAGAGCCTAAAAGAAAGACCACAGCAAATCAGCAATATGTCCAGTACATTATCATTCATTTTTGTTAGTGTACCTCTGCAAAACATTCACAATGTGAGTTCTAGTGAGACAATAAAGGGTATTATGACCTACTATGAACATTAAAAATTGTTTTATTCTTATAAATACACAGAAAGCATAGAATATCTAATCTATGAGAAAAGGTCGAGAGACTGGGTTTGTTTATAACAGCTAAGAGAGTCTAAGGGACGATCTAACAACTGTCTATAACTACTCAGAAAGCCTTTACAAAGATGACTAAGCCAAACTTTCCTCTACAGCAGCAGAAAATGTAACAAGGGAGAGCAGCCACAAATTGCAGCTTGGGAAGTTCAAATCAGATATGACAAAAAGTTTTTTCACTATGAAGGTAGCACAACACTGGAACAGATGACCTAGTGGGACTGCAGAATCAATGAGACAAAGCTACAACTGACCTGATTGAGTGTTGGTGACAGTCCCAATTCAAGCAGGAAACTGAAGTGGATGACTTCCAGAAGTCCTTTCCAACCAACATTTATGTGATCTGAGATCTAAAGTAATTCCTATACACTATGCTTCTAGTATAATTTCCACCAATTCTATGGGCTCCCCAGTACTGGAAAACTCACCACCACCAAGTTTCTTCTGTCAACAGAAAAAAAGTCTAACACATTTATAAGCTTCTGAAGATTAAGTGCAACATTCATCACTCCGTGCAGAAATAAGAATACAAGCAGCAGCAAGCTGCTTAGGATATTGTTACCTAAACTAGGAATTTACACTTATTTGTTGCCCAAAGTTTTCTTTATTTGACTTTCAAGGCAGACTCTTCACACAACTTCACGCTGCTGACCCCAGACAGCAACTGTATATTTGCACAATCCTCCTAACAGAATACTCTTCCAGTTAAAATGTCAGTCCTTCTTTTCATGAGACATCTCTCTATTGTTAGTGCTGACAGACAAAGTTGTCTTAGAAGGAACCTCCAACGGTGTACTGTGCATTGTGATTTAATCAGCATTTTATTGATGTAGGTACAAGAACTGCACTTGCAAAATCCTGCAATACACAAATACAATGCTTTATAAAATGGATTTTGTGATAGCAAGGTTAAGAAGTGCACTAATTCTTTAAATATAGTCATATAATAGCTATGCTACTCAATAGCTGCTTTAAAAATAATATGCTCCTTAATCCCTTCAGAACTAGAGAACTAATTATCTGTTTTTTTTTCCTAAATCATCTGCAGTGTATATTAGGTAAAATTCAAGACCATTTTATTGCCTTTTGAGAAAGTCTGGCTGCTGTCTGGCGTGATAAAAACTCTAAATGTCATTTTTGCTATTTCCTGATGTGGATTGGTATAAATAATTGCAGTTTATAAATGTTGTACATGCATTTGTTTTCTTACTTTTCGGATATGGGGAAATACCTGAATGATAGCTCTGAACTACTAACTTTCATGTTAAGAAATATAGTCTTACTGGTGGAAAAAACTGTCTTATTTTCATTAGTCTCTGTTCAGGCAATTTAGTAAGGATGTTAATGGTTTTGGACAAAGAAAAACCCATTCTCTTAACAGCTAATTATTTGAGTAAAAATGTAGGCAGTCTCTTTTCCATCTGTTAGGATACTCTTTATACACAAATGTAACTTCCACTAAAGTAAGACCAAAGACTAATGAGCACAACTTAAGTGACCTGACTTTTCAACACTAGGAAGTCCTATTCTCCCTGCCTCCCATCAGAGATGCAAAGGTCTGCACCTTCAAAGAAGTCGGATCATTTATGCTTATTAAATCACAGTCTGCTGAAGGCATAAGAAAGATTATTATTATGGACTTTGACTCAGCTTCTGTTCAGCAAAACACTTACCTATGTTAGCTTCAAGCTTGCAAGTAATTTAATCATAATCAATATAACTATCCTCTCCATACCTGAATATAAAAATACACTGTTGTCAATCTTAATAACAAGGCACCTTCGATGTTTTATAAGTGAAGGGCTCATTTAGTTTCTTCACTTCAGAGTCCTATTTTTGTAAATGTTAGTTCAAATTTAAAAGGAAAAAAAAAAAAAGTAGTATTGCCAGGGTTACTTCTGATTTTTTTTTATTTAAAAAATTCAAAACTTTGAAGCATTTGAAGTGTACTGTGAAGAGTTCCTGGAATTGAAACTAGAGAAAACTATAGAAAAATATATCACTTCTTTATCAGACAGAAAAAAGGACTGAACTGAAACTGCACATGGGGAGGAAAACACCTTTCCTGAAAGATTCCACAACATATCATAAAAGTTAAATAAGGAACTATTATCATTCATACAGACTATTCATACTTTTAAATGTGGGAATTGCAGAATAATACAATAAGAAATTTAAAGTCAGTGCTGTACATCCTTTTATTAGGTACAAACTTAATGGAAAATCATTACATTTAATGATTCCCGTTCAAATGGAAGCACCTTTTTGACCAATGGGATGGCTAGAAAAACAAAAACCACCCCCAAAACAAAAAGACCCTTCAGAATGAAAAAGTATCAAAAATGAAGACTAAAAAGTTATCAGCAAAGATATTAAAAGCTACAGAGGTGCAAGAACTCATGAACACAAGGAGTCCGAGTAGCAGACAAAATTTATTTTCCACAGTAAAATGATCCATTTCTGACTAAGCCGGCGTCATGGGGTATCACATAATGTCCTCTAAATCCTGACTCTTAATCCACCCTTAACTGTAGGTTATCACTAAATGGAACAGAGCTATCTCCCATTTCCACACAGCGAGATGTCCTTACAACACAACCTGAACAGTATCTGTGGCTGCAGAACCACACTCCAAACTGGATTAGCCCTCACCAATCTGACAAAGTCAGTCTTTTTTATGTAGAGTTAATTTTTGTAACATGATCACAGACTGATTACTGAACCTCATGCAGGCAGTGAGAGTACACAGCCCAAAGGAGCCAAGGAAGGAAAAAGGAGAGTGAGACATCCAAACGAGATTCTCTTTTAAGACCATAACCTAAGGAAACTGCACTGGAAAGAAAACCAATGCAACTTATTCCCAAGAATTGTAACCTCAGCTCAAAGCTCTTCCAGTGAAGAACACTGTAGCCTGGCAAATGCTATGGCAAGACTAGCCTACAAACCAATTAGCAGGACACAGGTCTCCTGCATTATGGGACCTCGTTGCCTGAACCCAGAAGAGTATCTGAAGACACTGAAGAGACATAGAAGTAATTCCAAGAAGTCCACTAATATTCACTGTTTTCTTGGGAGTTGGGGTGGGGCAGGGGGAAGTTTGTCTTTCGTTTGTTTGTTTTTAATAGCACCAGGGTGGTCAAATGTTGGAACTGGTTGCCTGAGAGGTTATGGAAACTCCATCCTTCAAGTTGTTCAAGAAGCAAGTGGACACAACCCTAAGCCATGATCTGAGAGTACCTGAGCATGGGATTGGACTACATGACCTCTGGAGATTGTTTCTAACTTAAATTACCCTGCGCTTTTTTTGTTTCCAATATGAATGTCAAATCACATATTTAGCAAGTATATTTATTTATACCACGTATATTTACCAAGCTCCATAACGTCATCTCAAGAAAGAGATTTAAGGGTGCTTACCTCCCTCTACACAAAAAGTGAAATAGCTGTATTTGGGAAAAAATGCAAAGTAAATTATTCTCTTCCAAATAAACATAAATACCCCTGGAATAATGTGTCATTGCTAAACAATTTTTGAAATGCATGTTTTTAAAAAAACACGTATAATGAATATCAACATAACATAATCCCAGTTTTGTTTGGGGGTTGTTGTTTTTTTTTTTTTTTTTTTTTTTTTTACATTTTTACTGTTTTATTGTTTAAAGTCACAAAGCGTCCTACTGACATACAAATTTATCTCCAGAATACTTACTAGTAAAGCTGAATGAACAACTGGAGGGCTGGGATGGTCCAAAAACAGAATAAGACCTGGCAGGCATCCTTGATCCTGAACAATGGCCCGTCTGTTCAATGGGTCAGCTGCTAGATCTCGGAGTTGGTTAACTACAGAGAGTGCATCAGGCTCCTCACTCATAGTAGAATTCATTTTTTCTGCACCATGCACACAAAGTACCTGTTGAAAAAAGAATATCTCTATTACTAATACCACAACATTTATCATCAATTTAAACACAGGTAAGACGAAAGCACAAAGGCACAGATTTGTCATAAACATAAAATTATAAAAAGACAAGGACTAGAATTCATGGAATATGAACGGAATTGAGAAGGATGTCCATCTTGAAATTTGTAAACTAGAAATCTAAACTTCATATATAGAGTACAGGTGGGTTTGGTTAATAATATTTTGATTTGTTTTCAATATATAATTTCAGACCACTCAGCCTTTACGTGAGTATGTTTGTGTTGTTTTTTTTTCACATTACTGACAAATATTTCTGAGAAATACATTGTTTTCTCACAACAAGGTACCCTAGAAGTCTATAAACATCCTGTATAAACACATGTAAAATCAAAACATGAATTTTCAGATTACCTTTAGCAATAAGCAAAGTTTACATAAAAATGAATCAGAACAGCCAGTAAAAGATTAACACTGCATCAAGAACAGGGAATACTAAATTTTAATCTGGATCTATATATATCAAATAACTAGTATAACGCCATACTCAAAGGCAAAAAAGGTTTTAGAGGGTGACTTTTGGGTTGCTTTTTTTTTTCTTTTTACTAGTAGAGCCCTCTCAATAAAAAGAAAGAAGGTCACGCCTTGCTCCAACCGAAGTCCAAGCCACCATATCAATTTCAAAGGAGACACGTGTTAGCTTGAGAGTATCAGATTCCAGAGTTGTTTAATAAAAAATAAGTACTTAACAGGCAACAAAAGCATAAGTTTACTTGGAGAAAATGCTATATCTTGGTACAAAAAACCTAGTTTCCTCCAAAAGACTGATTATGTGCTTCTGAAACTACTAAATGCTAACTATGGTCCTGGTGTTGCCAGTACCAACTCATGCAAGTCACTTTTCTTAAGGCACAAAAGCGTGAGTAAATACATATTGTTAATTTGTGTTCTTCCATTTTTCCCCTGCACAAAAATAAAACAAATTAAATTTGTAAGTGGTCACATTCTTTAAGCATCATTTCCCAAACAAATAATATCATACAATATTATTGTCTTCTTATTGAAGGTAGGCCTTCGGCAACACAAATTAATCATACTCATCAAAAACGACAAACCACACGTATTTGGTTATGATAATTTCTGACATTTTCACGTAGAAAAAAACGCTGTTAATCTCTAAGTCACTGGTCCTTCCTTCAGGAAGGACAGTGCTAATGTGAAAAGTACATGCCAATGACTAGTCTCCAGGCTATTTTTCTTGACTATCACAAGTCCAAAACTGATCAACTGGAAGATGCAGCAGCTCAACAAATAAACAATAATTCTTATGTCCAAAACAGACAACTCTAAATTAAAAAAAAAAAACACCTCTGTTAAATATTATTAATTACTTTTCATAGTGGGCAGAGGAACTCACTCAAAACTTAAAAATCAAGCCAGTTGTGGAGCTAATGCTAACCAAAGTCTCTGACTTCCAGTTCTGCATCCTAAGCACCAGATCATTTCAACAACTCTCTCCATCCTGACTGCCTTTTGTCTTCTAATCTCCCGAGAAAGCACAAAGCCAAATTTTATCTCCCTCCTATCCTATTAGGCCACACTCATGTACTCCTCAGATCATTCTCCCTCTCTCCTCAACCACAATTGAAGAGACAACTGTAGTCCTTACCTTCTCCATCACCTACAACAATCAATTTATGAAAACTGGGACCCTGGCATCTTTTTTTAATGAAAAAAAAACAAACCCAAACCCAACAATTAACCTGTTCTAAAAGTTTCAAAAAGTTATCTAGAATTTGGGGGCCAAGCAAAGAAGTTAACCAGGTACCCGCTCTTTTCTCCTCCTTGTAGCTTTGCGATAAAAGCTTAACAAAGGCACCGCAGATCTCTCCGTCAGTCTCACTTTCCGCTCTGTGTCCTCACCGGGGAGGCCCCGGAGAGGAACCGCCACAGCTTCACACCTCCTCTGTCAGGCTGAGCGCTCCCTAAGCGGCGGAGCTGACAGCCCGGCTGCAACAAGGCCCCGGGGCTCAGCTCCCGAGCCCCTCGTCCGGCGGAGGCACTACCCTCCAGCGACCGGCCGACGCGAGCTCCGGGACGCCGTTAGGGAAAGCAAGAGGGACTTCGGCCGCCCCCTCATCGCCGCCATCGCCCCCCTCTCATGGCCATCCCGCCCTTCCCCAGCGTGCCCCGTTCCCGCCCCGCCGGCGCGGCCTGTTTCCCTCCCCGGCCCCGTACCGTCGCAAAAGATGAACCCGTCCGGGAAGCTCAGCCCCGCGCCCCCATCGCCCGCGGGGACGGCACAGCTTGCGAAAGGCGACAGGAGGAGAGAGGCGACAGGGCCCGCCACACACTCACCACCCGCCGGGACCCACTCTGACCTCGGCACCCCCCACCATCCCGCAACCCGATTGGCGCGGGCGGACCCCAGCCTCTCCACCACTCGCG
Organism: Ibidorhyncha struthersii; assembly: GCA_013398815.1. NCBI lineage: Eukaryota > Metazoa > Chordata > Aves > Charadriiformes > Charadriidae > Ibidorhyncha > Ibidorhyncha struthersii. The sequence continues at coordinate 129,136 of VZSZ01003315.1, read as the reverse complement.
GCGCGCTTTGTTCCTGAGGAGGCGCGATTGGCTGCCGGCGGAGGAGCGGGGCCGCTGTGCACGCCGGGAGTCGTAGTTCGGAGAGGCTTGCAAGGCCTTGCCTAGGACGCAGCGACGGGGGAAAAAGCCCTTTAGTTCGATATATTTTTAATAATATTTTTTATTCCCATAGATGGTCACCAGCAGAATTTGAACTTACTGCTCAAGTGTAAAGTCTACTGTAAAACAAGACAATGCAAAATGCACCTGAGCCTGCACAAAGCCAGCAGCGCCCACATTCTGCCCCATCGCCGTGCCACTACTAGCGGCTCCCCCCGGCGTCCCTTCTTATTGGAAGGGGCCGGTCACGTGATCCTGCGATCACAGCGGAGGGAGGGGCAGGGGCGGTTTCACCCGTCTCCTCTGGTCCCGGTGGCTGCCGGGTAGGTCGCCGCGCCGCAGCCTTGCGGAGAGCACTCGAGGTCCCGCCTCCCGCGGGACCCAGCGGCTATTGGTCGGGGTNTATTGGTCGGGGTGGCGCCAGAGCGGTCGCGGATTGGCTGGCGGACGGATGGGGGGGCAGGGTCGAGAGCCGCTGTGGAAGAAGCGGGTGAGGGAGCGCGGCCGCGGCCGTCGGCGGGTGAGGCGAGGGTGGCGGCCCCTTCCCCGAGGCGGCCCCTGGGCCTCCCCTTCCTCCTGGGCGGCCCCCTCTCGTTCGCGTCCGGTCCTGGGCGGGGGGTGGTGCGTGAGGGGGAAGCGGGAT
>VZSZ01003315.1:100512-128283 GCA_013398815.1 Ibidorhyncha struthersii | reverse complement strand
GGTGTGGGTGCTGCTTGACTGGCAGTGGGTAGAAGCCGCTCATGGCCGCCCCGCTCATGGCTCCTGTCCGCGGGCTGCGTGGCAGCGCCGAGGGCCGATCCAGGGTAGGGCAGGTGCCGCGTTTGCGCCGCCTTCCTGGAGAAGCAGAGCAGCGTGGAAAACGGCTCGGGGGGTTGGGGTCGAAGCTGTCGTTTCAGCGGGCAAGCAGAGCGAAACTGAAACCCTCTTACGTTGCAGTGATGGGAGCGACAGGTCACGGGAAATCATGTAAATAAAAGATAATCGGGAGATAATCTGGAGTATTTTCCGGGAAGCTCTCTAAGGAGGCTTTAAAATACAGAGGTAGCATGTAGAGGGAAAACGAGCCAAGTCTTACGGGGTCTGGTGCTTATTTTCGTTTTCTGTAAACTTACGGTACTTACTTTGTATACCTTTAGTGATAACTTGTTGTGCACAGGTTCTTCTGCATTTGTCATGAATAAGTAACTTGCTAGATGCTTGTTTTTATTTTGTTTAACAAGGTGTCGAAATTCCAAATACTAAGTGAGTAGAGTTTGAATCCTGACATCAACCGTAGTGCGTTGATCTCTGTCTGATAGCATCAGCAAGACTTGATTAATATTTACATGCTGTCCTCAGACAGCCGTAGGCCTCTATAGCTCTTGTGAAGACAAGACTTAAAAAGACTAAATGGAAAGGAAATAATTCTGTCTTCTGATAACCCACTCCTTTTTACGTAGGTGATAAAGAAAAAGAACGGAGCTGAGTTTTCTGCACATCAGCTCTAAAAGTTCCAGTTAACTGTCACTGAATCAAAATAATTTCCTCCACAGAGGTCAGTAGCTGAAATCTGATAGCTGTGTGTATGAACTCAACATTGTTACATAGAGAGATTTTTGGGGAAAAAAATAAAACATTTAAAATGCCTTTTCAGACAGATACACCCTTTTGTTAATAAAATTTGCGTGCTCTTGTTTCTCAAAGATGTGGCAGAAGGACTGGCATTTATAACAATGACTAGGGAGGTTTGTGTGTCTGGCAGGACAGTGTAGGTGTATGGTTATGTCTGTGTGGTATAATACTGTATGATTTAGACATGTTGAAGCATTTCATTTACCTCTCTGTGGTATCATATTGCACCATGCAGGTATAATCTCTGCCGAGCAAAGACTTTTGATTAAACTAGTGTTGAAACATGGACTTTTTTGTTCTCCATTCTTGGTTGGCAAGATACGGTAACATGGGTAACGTGATGAATATGGTTTTGCATTTTGGGGTATATATGATTTGGCTATATTTTTAAGAAAGCTTTAGCAACTTCTATTGCAAGTATGTATTAATTTCAATTCTTGCATTAGATTTCATGCTGATACTAGCTTAGATAAGCCCTTGATTGTCTCTGTAGTATTCACTGACTTCTATCTCTCTTGGCATATCTTTCCAAACACGTTTTTCTGAAGGTAGTAGGGCACTTCATGATTTGTGGCTTCCAAGCCAAAAAATAGACTTCTGTATTTGGCTGTGTGATCTCTGCCAAATACTTAACTGGTCTGCCTCAATTTGAGAGAGGGTCTAACGCTTTGTCAAAAGATTCTTCCTGCCTGTTTGGCTTGCTGTTGTTGTTAGTTTTTTTCTGGCTTTATCTTTCTTTATTGCTTCTTTAATATGTTTCCTTATGGATGTAATTTAATGAGATGAGCTTGGGTTATGTGTCAGTCTTAAAGACTGAAGATATAAGTGCCTTAGTTTCCTGCTAAAATAAGGAGGAACCTGCTGTTTTTGCATGTGATTTTTGATGTGGTGGTTATTCCTTTGAAACTACGCTTCTTTGAAAATGTTGTACTACTTTATGTTATACATACCCTTTCAATTTAAACACTAGACCTTTCATTTCTCAGTTTTCACGCATTTATTCTTTGTTAAGGCTGATCTGCTGCATCAAGCCCATTAAGTCATTCTCTTTTATTTTTGTGTGTACCTTACATGAATGAGAAACTCCCTTTACTAAGAAAAATATGAATATCATGTTTCTTTTTAAGAGCAGAAACTCATAATTGGAAAGGGACTTGTACAAATACAACATTGGAAAATACACATAGAAGAATTTCAATTTGAAAGCAGTTGCATATGATTTTTCATTCTTTTAATCTTTCATGTGTAGGAATAACTAGAAAGCCTGGCAAAGGGCTCCATTTCATATTTACTGAGTGCTATGCCTTAGGTACAGCCTCCAGAGCCTTTATATTTATATCATGAACAGTTTGTAATTTATAAGTGGTATTATTTCTCAGCTTTGTATACTGATATTTGATATGATGGTATTGAATGAAACCTGCAAAAGCGGGGGCAAAAGAGAGTTCAAGGAGGCTAAAGTGAGAACCCCAACACTCAGAAATGTAGGCCTCCTCATTTCTGAACCTGGGAATTCCCGCATGTTTCCATATCAGAAAGAAAGTTCTTCAGCATTGCTAATTTCTATGGAAGTAGAGTTTTATAAATGAAGAACCCATGAAATTCAAACCCCCACAGTGAAATGCAATTCTTTGTGTTATTACTCTTCTAACCTCTTTTGGGAGTCTTCTCTATGAGTACTGCTTATCGTTGTAATAGTTTTTCTTAAGTACAGCAGAAGGGCCACGTTTTATAGCAATATTGCCATGACTTGGGGCATTTTATTGTAGTAATTGAATAATGGAATTTTTAGGGCAATTAACCTACTATTATTTTTAGTTTAGGTAGCATAAAGAAGGAAGAGGGTAAATAAAGCAAGTATCAGTATTTTAAAAGAGGTATTATTTGAGCATACTAAAAGCAAGAGACACTTAACTCCAGCTTCTGAAATTGGCATGTATACAGAACATGAGAGAAAAATTTGCTAATGTTTTCATTCCTGCTGTCCAGCAGTTTCATTTGGAATAAACCCTTTCTGTTCTTGGCGCATAAAATAATTGTGAAATAACTGAGATTTATGAAGAAAGGTATAGTGCAATATAGACTGGAAGAAATTAGTATCAAGTTTGCCTGGGGATAATTCTGGAAAACTAATAGATCTCAAAAATATCACACTGATACACTTAGAAGCACTTTCCTTTTAGATAACAAATTAGCTGGAGGTTGTTAAAACATGATGGTTTTCTGTAGTGTCAGGAACTAAGGAAACTAATCCAGGAACTGGTTGGTACTCTGCACTCTTACAGATTGACTTTGGTCACTTTCTTCTGCAAAAGCAGAGAACAGGTCATCGACAAGAGCAAGGAGGGGGTGACCCCAGTCTTAGGTATTCTTAAGTATTTAGGCTACAGAAGAAATAATGATTTATAATGTGAACTATAAATAATCATTTTACTGAAGTAGTTGTTTTGTTGAATGAATACTCTTTTGCATTCAGAGTCTTGGAACCTGGAATTATAAAATGTTACCTAAATGTTTTAGGGCAGGGTAAGTATTTTGGACTATTCCTGAAGCTTTGTGTCGTCATGCTGCTTTTATTCCTGGGTCTTTTGGATCTCATTGGACAAGTTTCTGAAAGTAATCACTAATCTTTCAGGAATTGCCTTGGTTAATTTCTGAGCTGCTCAAGATGAATTTTATTAGATGCCGTTGTCCTGGATGCTTATAACTTTGAAAAGTTGTATATAACCCTTTCTAACATCTGTCTCTGTCTTTTCTACTATCTTCAACTGAAAAGACAGAATATATTGGCTATCTATATCACTCATTCTTTCTTTCCTCTCCTGTTACATCATGGCTGTATCTCGTCTCCTGCTTATTCCTCATACACATGTAGGATTTTTTTTTTTTTGCCACTTAAGCTGGAACCCATTTTGCACCTTAGTCTTAACTTACTACTTCATATTTATACTATTCTGTCATCCTAATATTATGCCAGTTATTTTCTGCATCTGTTGTTAATGCCTTTAGTTGATTATCTTATCAGTTGTTGTGCCATTCATTTATCTCTTTGCCTCTCAGTTTCTTGAATTCATGGAAACTTTCTAGACCTGCTCTGATTGCCTCAGAGGAAGTTCGAACACTCTTTTCACTTCTGTCCAAATTGTCTCTGTTATTAAAGACTCAGTCCTCCCAGTTGATCAGAAACAAAATAATACCTTTTCTTCACTTCCTGGATCAAAATGTGACTCTGACTGTGTCTGGGGATTTTTAAACTCATGACCTGGCTATCTGTTGAAACAGCAATGTATCGGGATACAGTCATCCCTTTATAGTCCTGTCGCTTGCCTTTACCAGCCAGCCCTGTCCTTGCAATTGCTCAGCAGTTCGGTCCCTACCTTTTTTTTGCCTTTTGTTTGAATATCTTGACACGGCTTCCGTTTTTCTTCTCTGATTTCCACACTACGTGTTCAACAAGTCTGAACTTTGGAATGAGGCGGAGTGCATCACGTGTGTCACACTTTTGGAACAGGTTTCCCCTTTTAAAAGAGTATTCCTGTCTCTCTTATGTCACTGCATGTCTACAGTGCCAGGTATGATGCCAAATCTAACACGGGGCGTGTAGAAAGACTTGTATTCTTCCTGTTTTAAAAACACAGCAGGTGCAATGTGATCAAAGATCCATACAGTCCATACAGTAGCTTGTCTAAGGGAGGAGTAACAGATGCTTACGGGAAGAATAGATCGAGTAGATGGTAATGATTCCCTAACAGACTTTTCCAGCTTTCCATGAAGAATTCCATGACTTACTTATTACGTATGACTGTACCTTATATTAATGGCTGTTTGGTATGTAGCCCATTATTCTTCCCTCTTGTTTTTCTTCTAACAATTGCAGTTTCCATTCTATACATTTTCCTTCTTTAGCTGATAGATTCGTAGTTTCTTCTTAGTTTATTCAGAAATAAAAGAAAATCCTGTTAGGAAATGTCTTTTACTTTCTATGGTGATGAGAAACTAATATCAACTTTTTTTTTTTTTTTTTAAGCCTGTCTAAAAAAAGATAACTGTAGAGTTGCACTGTTCCTGCCAAGTTTCTACAAGAAGCAGGTTATTACCAAGGAACTGTAAACTGTTGAAAAAAACATTTGTAACGGAAACAGTGATGGTTTAACACTAATGCTTGTGGGCACTTTCAAACAGTATAGCTTTTCCATCTCCTGACTTTCAGACTTCCCAAGTACCAGTTCCTTGCTGCTACATTGCCTTAGTCATCACTTGGTGTGTATATAGTAGCTTCAGCAACACTTGTTGTTCATACTACAAATATGTTGCTCAGGGTGGTTCAACAGAGTGTTGTTTCTAGCCTGGTACACAAAACAAACGTAAACCTATATCTATGGCTTCCTTTTTACTTGGTGGCATACACTTCCCGGTGGTGTCCAAGTTATGACTGGTGTAGAACGCAGTTAAAGAAAAACTAGACTATTTTCACTGGGGGAGCAACAAAAACATCTTGATTTAAGTGAATGATAGTACATATAAATAGATGGAATTTGAAATCTGTCCAACTTTATAAATCGTTTGAATATTTTCAGGTCCCACATCTATGCTATTTCCTGTCATTTTCTTGCATTAGTCATTTTTCCATGTTTCCTTTCTCTCCTCAGTTGTGGGAAAAAGAAGGGAACAGCAAAGCTGCCAGAGAATATGAATGAAGAGAGGTGATCAGCTTTCTGTAGTTTGTTCCTGCATAGAAATGAGTTTTAGATAGGAGTATGGCCCTTTAATCTTAGCGCTAGTCCCCAGCTGTAGGCATTCCATAGTGCTTGGTACTCAGTTGGAGTTGTTGAACACCATCATCTGTTCAAGCTCAAATGAGCAGTGGTTTCCCCAGCTTTTTAATTGTTAACTTTGCAACAGCTTTGATTTCCTAAAAATGGCACTACTAAAAAAATCATTGTTACCTGTATTAAGTAAATGCCTTCTGAATGCCTATGCTTTGCAGCACTAGGAATTGTTGTCACCTAACATGTCTTGTTTTCAGTAGCTGTTTCTAAAGCTTGCTTTTTTTAGGAATACACGTAGCAGTTTACTTCTGTATATGTTCCACCAACATGCATATAAAATTCTTATGTTTCTTATTTCAGAAGTACTATGGAACCTCCGCAGCCCTGTAGGTTTGGAAGGCTTAAATCCAAGTTTGGAAAGGCTTTTTCCATTCCAGATGATTTGCTGGCTTAAGCGCTTAATTAGGATGGCTTTTGAACAAGTTGGATTAAACATGGAATCAGTAAGTGTTTCAAACTTGCTTCAAGTTTTCAGAAAGTCAGGTATAGAAAGCACTTCATCTATTTCAGTTTGTGCTTATCTATTCCAGCAGACCACTTTAAGTATAACCAATATTTCTATGATTCTGCATTGCTGAAAAAGTATGAAGTTTACTACTTGGACATGAAAGTATTGAATAATATATGTGTTAAAAATACCATACAGTTACTTCTAGCTCTAATAACAAACTGTTTACTTTGTAAACACTGCTTTTCATGCTGGACTTGTACGTGTGCTTTGAAGACGAAGTAAAATTTTCAACTGATTTGTAACAGTGATATTAATTCTGAGATAATCTTATTTCTTTGCTCTTACCTTGGAGATCTGAGAAGCCCCATGAAACAGATTATGATAATTGTGCTATATTTACCTCTCCTGAAAGTGTTACAGTACATGAGAGCAATACAGCTGTGTTCTCTGCTGGGAAAACAGGAATGTGCATGCATAGCTCTCCTCTTGGAGCAAAGTATATATGGTTTGAACGCTTAGCAGAGAGGGAGAGCAATCTGCTACACATCAACTGTTTTGTCACTGGGACCTTTAGGAACCTATTTTGAGTATAAGTATGGGCCTCAATGTAGCAGTACATTGTTGAAATGTTTTAATATTTTAACAGTGGGGAAATCCATAACAGCTATGTGCAATATTTAGAAGGGCAGTTCTTACTCTGTATTATTGTGGTAGAACCTTTTATCAGTCTTAGAAATCTTTGGAGAGGAAAGCGTTTATACATTGTAAATTAAAATTACCAATAAGAATTTGTATTTTAGGATTTTATTCAAACTTTGATCTGAGATTTCATGCAGTGTAACTTTGCAAATTCGAAGTATGAGAATATGCTTGACTACCATGAGTGTTGCTGCAGTCACTGTCAGCAACATCTTTCAGCCTAAATAGGAGGGAGGAACAAGTTTTTAATCTGTTTCCCCCTATTCTCTATTTGTATCAAGCTTGTGATAATGCAGTTACATTTCCAAATGTCAGCTGTTCCAGATGACAGCAAAACACTGATGCAATAAGAGGGTATGACTAAGTAATACTTTGCAGACTTGCTCTGCCAGTGCTTCAAGTCAACAAGAAGTTGTGTAAACTTGGGTAGAGCGGTGTTGAGACTTATTAGCTCAGCTGAGCAGTGTGCTGAATTTATTTCAATACCTTGTGGCACACCTTGCATGCAGTTTTCTGAAAATATTGGCATATCTTGAATTACCAAAATTGCGTCATTAAAAGTTTTGGTGCACCAACCCACTGTTGTTGAACAGCCTCCAGGGCACTAGGGCACCAAATATTTTTGAGGATCTGGGTCCTAGTCAGCATCTTGTCTGTGGTCTGAGCAATCTCTAGACAAGTTTTGCCACTTGTTTAAAATGCACTGCACTTATGTTGGTAATACAGTGTGTAGTCTAGGCTCTTTTGCTGTTGTGGAAGTAATTTTGTAATTAATTAAACCTTCCCTTGATTAGTATTATTTTTTCCAATGCAACATGACTTTGAGGCTATTGCCAACAGTTCTGCTTCTAACATCAGAATCTGTTGTGAATAGTGAGGCTGTATTACTGCAGTACTGTTTGTCAGTGACTTTTTTTGAGGGCTCCTGATCTACCTGCTATTTGCTCAGACATACAGACAAACAGTAATGTGGTAGTCACAAATATGAGGTCTTTGTTTGAGGCACCCAAAATGCAGAATCAAGAGAGTACTCTGCATTGCATTGAAAAAAATTGTGTTCAAATTTAGCAGCATATTAAGCAAGAGAGTGTATGTTTCATAGAATGGAAAAAATGGATCTGAGTGGATTAATGGCAAAATTGCAGCTCTTATGTAAGGATCTAGTATAGACTATGTGCAGTGCACATTTATTTTGTCAAAATTTATTCATTCCAATAAAGACAGCGGAAGTAAAGATACTTGTTTAGAAATAGTCAAAATGTTTGTGTGAAGTTTCTGAGATAACATAGTCTGGGGATAAATACCATGGAGCATACATCTTTCTTTTTAATAGAACCTTCGAAATCTAAGAGTAGTGATTTTTGCTTAGTATATCAAAATGTTATTCAGCTGTGTGTTGTGAAACTCCCACAGCTGTACTTGACTAATAATACAGGCACTACTGCCATGCCAGATAAGGGTTGTTTCAATATTAATAGCCTGGATTTTATCTACGTTTTCTCTGTTGGGCAACCTTATAACAGGATGTTGAATTTGTTTGAAACTATGAACCTTTAAAAACTAAGATCTGAGTAGTAAATTCATATCTACAGCTGTAGGTAAACACTGGCCAAGTTTTTTAAATTACCATACAATGTTCTAATTATTTACTAGCAACGTACTCTGTGTTAGAGTCTTCCCATTATGCTTTTTCTTCTTTGCATTGTTTTTCTTGCCTTTCCCTGTGCTGAAATATTTCCTACTTCTCTCTGGGTGTTTTGTTGCTTCTGTTCTGGCTCAATTTGTAGTATTCTCCTAGGATTAAAGTCTCATTTTATTTCATACAACTATGGTAAACAGTAGAGCAAACATTCCCATCATTAAATACAACAAAAGAAAGCAAATTCCATCCCTGATGAAACAGAAATGTGAATTGCAGTAGAAACAGTTCTGATGAAGCCAGGTGTGGTGAGGTGCTGTGGGGAATTTTCTCTAGGTGAATGTAAGTTTGGGGGTTTTTTAGGACAAAGTTTCATTCGTATATATTTTCCTCTTTTTACTTTTCCTTGCTCCTAAATTTCACAGTTAACATTTTCATGCTTCTGCTAGCTCATAGTTATTTTTATTAAGACTGGTAGACACTATTTGTGTGTTAGAAGAGCTCTTAATTAAAAAAGATATTTTGGGAAATGTAGAATTACATAACTTTATGAATTAATCATGATTGCGTGGCTTTTCTTGAAATCCCTTAAAAGGGGGTGTCTGACCCAATGCAGATTCTTTATTGGCTTGAAAATGGACAAATTATGCTTTTTAAGGTGCTTCCAATTCTCAAAGTTTTCTCTGTTAACTGGTCTATTGCTTTGTATATAAACTTAATGCAAGGGCTGTGTTGAACTTCAACAGCCATAGCTATATTGTAATGACAAAAACAAATTTTGTGCCATTTTGGCTGTAGAATGTAAGGAGTTCACTGGTACAAATTTCAGTGTATATGTATAATATTCTATTCTAGTGTGAAAGGAATGACTTTAAATATGTTTAGCACAAGCAGAATGTGGAAGGATAAGGGAAGACTATTCCAATATGATATAAAAATCAGTTTCCTAACAGCTGGCTGCTTTTTCCTTTCCATCTAGGTGCTTTGGTCAAGCAAGCCTTACGGTTCATCTCGAAGTATCGTAAGAAAAATTGGTACTAACCTCTCTCTTATACAGTGTCCAAGAGTTCAGTTTCAGGTAGGTATTATCAACAGTTTAGAATGTGTTTCACTATACCAATAAAGGGGTTTGCTCTTGCATCAAAAGATTTTAAGCAAACATGCAGTTCACTTAAATAAATTACTAGAGGGTTTGTAAAAGCAGAACATGATAAACCCGGCTCATAGGAGAATTAGCTTACTTCAGTTCTTCCCACTTCCAGTTCAGATCTTTTCCAAATACAGATTCTTCAGCTTGTGTACTGCCTAAAACCTGAATCCATGTTGCTGTAACACTCATAATGAAACTTGAAACAATTTTTTTTTCCCTAGGGAAATTGGAACCTCTAAAATGAGAGAATACAGTATAAAAAAGTTATTGTTGGAAAAAATACATTCATAGAAGAGAAAAATGTTTGAAACATTTTTATAAACAGTTCTTATAAACAAGGCTTAAGAGGCACGTAAAGATGAACAGTGTGACTTACAAATATTTGGGAAAATAAACAACTTTATCAGAAAGTAAAAAATTAGTAACAAGATAATGTGAGTACCCTGTTTGCTTTTGTGTTAAACACAAGGCTAGCACTGTATAGGTGAAAGAGGAACATCCATTCTGTGCAGCTTTCTGACTTGTTTGCTTTTAACTTCAACTGTGTATAGTGGGAGGGTAAAGAGTGAGGGTAAAAGCTTAAGGAGGAGAAAACCCTTGCTTTTTATAACAAGTCTTTTGGGAACAGATGGGAAAAAGGAAGCTGTTACACGTAATCTCCAACTCTGTGTGTGTTAGGGATAGGGGGTGGATATCGAATTGGAGAAATCTAGTGTTTGAAACTCAGGCTCAGAGAGGAGTGTTTCTTGGGCCAAGCAAAGGTGGGGAACATAAAGATGAATGGTGCGAATCATCACCCACACTAAGACAAGGTATTTCTCACACAGCTAAATTTTTCACTGTTTAAATTAATTTCCTTACCCTATACTAAACGTATGAATGATATTTAGACTTGAAATTATAGTAGCGAAATCAGATAGTTCAGATTACCGTAGAAGCCTTTTTGGTGTGACAGTAGAAGCCATGCTAACATTTTGCCTCTCTTAAATAATTACACTGAGAAACTAGGGGGGCAACTATCTCCCACTCCTAGTGGCTTGGTGAAACTTAAAAATATATACATTGTGGGGGTGGGGATTTGTGCAGGTGAGAAGGACAACAAAATGACATGGATATAAACTTTTGGATACATAATTAATAGTAGTTATGCTAGCAAAAGGCTCCGAGATTTGAAAGGAAGTGAAGTCCTCCTGTAATGTGTTTGATTTTCTGTACTGTGAAGGCAATACAAGGGAAGATGATGCTTATTTGCACATAGTTAGCCACTTGCTGCCTTCTCTTAATATCGTAAATAAAAGAAGACATTTCTGGTTTATGTTCTTGCAAAGGGCTGTAAGATACATCTGGGGAATCTGTTCCTGCCTATTTTTAGTGTTGAAATAAAAATATGTATATGTCTTCGTCTGAATTCTGTGTTACAATAAATAAAATATTTGCCTTTTTTCCTCTTAAAGAGATATTCAGTCAGCTTTGCATAGATTTTATGCACAGTAAGTGTAAACATTCATCTTTTATTAGATGAAAGCAAAGGATCCTAAAAATAGAAGTTCAGTTGTCAGTTGATTGAGTTACAAACATGAATTCCAAAATTTGAGCCTTGAAACACATTAAAATTTATATGGTTTATGCAGTCTTTAAACTATTTTAATATATAAGCTGCTGAACATGTAAAAGTGTGATGCTAACATCTGTTTTTTATGTCTTTATCTCAGCGTTAAGATTCTATAGTGAAGTTCAATACTGGTCTCGATTGTTTTTATGCTGTTGCAACTGACGCTTTCCTATAGCTGTTTCTTCCTCTTTCTTTCTTGCCAGCTTTAGCTATATTATGAAAGGACCATGCACTGAACCTTGCTGTAAGTCACTTTATTTAAAAAACAAAGCAAACCTTACTTGCCTCATCTGAGGGTGCATGTATATCAGTCATCAGTGTTTCTAACTTTATCTAAGAGCAACAGAATTTCCACAGGTCTTAATTTTCCTTATGATAAGTGGATAAGAGGTATTGAAAGAATCTCCCTGCTATTTTCATTCTTTCTTCTCTTCTAGCATGCTTTTGTTCAGCTAATCTGAAAAAAAGAGTAGTAGCCTAACATTTTAACTTTTGAGGTCTACTGACTGTTATAATATCTGTCTCCATGGATCTTGCTATTGTCATCATTTAGATTAATTGCTAAATGCTGCTTATGTATTCAGTAAGTGATGGCAGAGCTTACCTTATGTACTCTATATGGCATGAACAAATGAAAACGGTTCATATAGTTCTTTTGTATGTCATATTTTTTAGGTTTATTTGTAGTCTTTCGGAGAAAATAAAGTTAAACTTAGCAATATAGCCTAGGTAGATTTAACCAAACCTACAATACTGTCTCTCAAGATAGTATCCTTCAACTACAGCATCTACATTCTAGTCCCATGCTTCTGTTTGTCTGATGGAAACCTGATAACTCATTAGAAGTCTCGTAAGGAATTGGTGTGCATGTAGCAAACATCAGAATTTACTGGGCTAATTTGAAAAAATCATGGCAAGTTTGTCTTACTTGAAGAAGTATTTCCAAATGTTTAATATCTAACTGTATTAGTAATTTGAAATTAGAGTTTTTAATCTGTCCTTAAATGTATAAAAGTATTTGTTCTACTTTACACCTCCTGGAGTGAACAAAAAGTAAGGATCCCGCTTTGTTGTGTTTTTTATGAAGTATTTCCGTAGTGTAGTGGTTATCACATTTGCTTAACATGTGAAAGGTCCTGAGTTTGAAACTGCGTGGAAACACTGGAGAGGCTGACTCCTTGGGAGTGGGACTCAGTGATTCTTTATGGGTCTTTTTCAACTTGTGATATTCTATGACATCAGCCAAAATAGTACAGTGCGTGTAGTCTTTTCTTCACAAATTCGTGGAATTACAGGTCTGAAACCCACAGGCAGGCATGTGTGTGTGTGCAGCATACATGCACATTAAAATAGGCAAAAAAAACTTGTGAAGGAAGAAGCAGGGGAAGCAGCTACATAGTTTCCAGAGAAAGAAAAGCAGGCAACTTTTACTGTTTCATTCAGTTCCTGCCATCCAGTAGAACTGGACCTCTGTTTTGAGCTCTGTGTTCTCCATTTCAGGTGCTGGCAGAGTAGTTGTCCGGGTTCTCTGCAGCTGGAGGAATAGAGTAGTCACAGAGTTGTTTAAGCATCATTCTACAGACAGGCAAAGGTTTTAAGAGATAGGTGCTGGCTTTTAACCTTTACATTAAAGTAAAAATCTTGCATTAACTTGAAATTCAAAATCCACTGCTGTGGAAGGCCTTGTTGTTTTTAGGGATAGAGAAAAGAAACATCTGTATATGGGGTAACAAGCAGATTCTGTTTACATATAAATACGAATAAAAACGTAAGAAGAAACTTGCATCACAGTGTAACAGAAGGCTTGCTACTAAATGTTGGATTAGAAGTTATTTATCTCACAGTACAGGAAACCTGGCTGTGGTAAATGCATTTCTTACTGTTGATTTATAAAATTATTTTTGATGCAAGTGTGTGTAGTGCCTTTATTTAAATGTCTTCAGTCTTTTCATGGTAATAGTTCCTCATGTGGCCATTACCATCAGGAAAATCTGTATCACCTGCAAGAAGTGGCTAATGTATTACGGATTTTTTAAATTGCTGTTAAGATTAATACAGAGGTCATGAAAATTTCTTTTTATATTAGAAAAGAAAAAAGCTAAGGAAACCTCAAACAATGAAAATCCTAACATCCAATATAGTATTCTCCAGACTGTTTTAAAGAGAGGCAGACTGTGATGGTATTAGGCACAACTGTTAATGTGATAAACATATTACCATCTGTGCTGATGCTACCTGGAAAAAACCCTGTTGTTTCCAAATGATCTGATGGTGCCAATACACACTCCTGGGAGCTGTGATAAAGGCTCACATACAAGTTGCGAGAGTGCGAGGTGAAGATGACTAATCTCAATTTCCAAAGCTGTTTCTAACAACTCCTGAGGAAAAAACAACCCCAAACCCACAACTTCTAGCTTCCTGGGACATGTGTATCAAAGGCTACAACTAAAATATCTGTGAATGTTCTTCAGAAATTATTTCACCCCATCCAGACTGCAGTCCTACTGTGATAGGTCTGCTACAAATTCAGGTTAACGCTAACATTTCATAGTTGCTGCTACATAATAGTTTCCTCTTACAGAGGTGTGTTGCCTTGAAAATTGACCTAAGTGCTAACACGCTGGATCCAAACTGTCTTCTCAGACTGTTACATACTACCACCGTCTTTGTCAGCATTACTAGCTTCTTGGCCACTCGCAGCAGCAGGCAGCGCTTAAACAGCGGCAATGACTCATGTGCAAATTTGCCCTGTGGATTGTATGTAATTCAAGCAAAAGAGGTGGCATAGTTACATCGGAAATAAGTAAATCAAGGTGATAGACTGAGCAGAAGTTGTTACTGAAAGATCTGTAGCTTTTATTTGCTAACCTACTGCGACCAGGCTGCTCAATAGTCCAGTGACTAAGTACACATGCTCTTGTCTAACCCATGGAAGCAGCCAGTATTTCAAAGTAGATTTGGAACCATTTTATATAGTTGTGGCTATGGAGCATGTATTGATGGTCCAAACAATTTTTCAAATCTCCACTCAGGTCACTTAACTGTAAATCTAAGAAAGGTTCCAGTCTTTGGAGCCTGGCTCACCTTTGGCTTCAAAGAGCTATAAAGCTAATGGCAGAACCATGCTGGAAAATGGTCAATTTGTTTGGCATGCTGTAAATAAGATTGTTTGCAAAAGTGTTTTCTGTTATGATTGCATCCTACCTCTCACTCAAAGTCTTTGTGATTACTAAGCTAGTAGAAATGGCTTTTTGGTGT
This sequence comes from Ibidorhyncha struthersii, assembly GCA_013398815.1. Classification (NCBI taxonomy): domain Eukaryota; kingdom Metazoa; phylum Chordata; class Aves; order Charadriiformes; family Charadriidae; genus Ibidorhyncha; species Ibidorhyncha struthersii. The sequence continues at coordinate 113,733 of VZSZ01003315.1, read as the reverse complement.
CGCTGTTCCCCCCCACCCCCACCTGGAATGTACACACCTTTATTCTTGTACAGAAATTCTGGAAGTTGTAGGGGGAGGGAAACACTTCAGAATTTCACTTGCAAAATAATACTACCTCAGAGCAAAAGCCTTAAAAAGTACTAGTAGCCTTAATGTCTCTTTTAACTTCTGGCCGTAAACTTAAATTTAACAACATTATTTGAGTTAGCAAACACTTGAGAATGTTGACGTTTCTCTTTACTGAACACTAAAAATCCAATGTAAATTGTTACCTGAATGTCATGTGATAGTACATGTAGTTAGCTGTGAACGTCTGTAAAGTGTTCAGCAGACTAGACTGTTTGAAGTCAGTGAAATGGTTCTGGACCGAGCCCAGAACAGAAATCAGTGTGCTAAGTCTACAGGTGTGTTTCATGCATGTGTGTGTTAATAGTTACATGTAGCCTCACTAAAAGTATTGGGTAAAATAACTGTGACTTGGGCTGGGAATAGTGACTCTAAAACCTTCAATCTTGTCTTTAAAATTTAGCTTACTTCTCATGCCACAGAAGGAAACCATCCTCATCAGCTTAGAGAAGATGCAGTGGCCTCCTTTGCAGATGTGGGATGGGTTGCTCAAGAAGAAGGTGAAGTCTCTACAAGGCTCAGGTATGCTCCTCAAATCTTCTTTTTGAACTTCTGAACTGAGAGGAAGAACTCTAGCTCCAACGAGAATCTACTGTGCACGGCAATTGATGGAGAACACTTGAATGGTGGGAGAAGAGAGAGGGAAGAGTGATAGAAGAGGTAGGGTCTGGAAAAGAAGGAGTAGAGGTTAGACTAACAGGATTATGACGAAAGACTGGTTTGAGAACATATAGGAGATTGGCTTTATACGAGGAAGACTGTGTTTTTTCTTTACTTACTTATTGCAAAGAATTGCATGTGACAGCTTCAAGCAACCTTGTCCCTACAGAAATGTCCGCTGTGGTATGGCACAACTGCTAATACTGATTCTCCTGAGATTTTCATTATATGGGGCGGTGTACTGTACAGCTTCCTAATTAGCAACAATGGACATTCTGACAATGCAATAATTGGCACATTGTTTTTCACGTTTCTGGTTAAGGCTCTGCAGTCTGCTAAGGACAAATTAAAAATTATGGTTTATATTTCATCTTTAACAAAAACTGGCCGGGAAGTATGTGAGCAGCTGTGTCCAGAATGATGGGATAGGTACTGTTTTGTTGGACCAAGAGTACTACATAACACTGTAGCTGCGTGAAACAGGTTGGCTGAAGTGGTGAAGTTCTCTATTCCAGCCTACCCAAATTGCGGCTCAGACTAGCCAGAAACAAAGATACAGTTCTGTAGTGCAGAGGAAGTTTTTCTTCTAAGCAAACTAACCTTTCAGAGAAAGGCACAGATTGTTGGCTTCAGAGATTACTGGAGGATGCTGTTCTTAATTTGAAAGCATGAAATAGGTTAGTAATGACCTAGATGCCCTCCAACATGACTTGCCACAGTGAAGCTTTGCATAACAAACATTCTGGCACTGCCACATTAATTTCACAAACTCAGAGGGGAGTCACAGAAATCAACGCTTTGGAAACACTATTTGTAAAGTCTATTTGATGCAAAGGAAATTAACTGGCCAATACTACTTTTGTTTGTGCAGAAACGTTTTGTTTAAGGATTGAACTGTAAAGCTATTACGTTTAATGGAGACAACGGGGAGAATAGCTCTTTAGTGCTTCAAAGAACCTATTATGAAAGATGTAGGACTTGCATATGTGCTGAGACTTCTGCATGTGAAAGGGGGAAGGGGGACAGATGGATGTGGGATGGGACTAAAATAATCCTGCAGATATATAGTGACCTTAAGGCAAACAGCTTATAATGGAGCATGGTAAGTGAATTACTTAGCAAATACGAGTATTTCAGTGTGCACCGTTTATTACGTCTGTGCACATATCATGTAGTGGAGCTAGTATGCATTAGGTGTTTTCCAGACATTTGAAATTCTCTGTTTCGACAAGATCACATAGGTGTTACTGATAAATACATATTCACTGTATACTTCAGTAAACAGTCTTGCAGACATAGGGGTTTTTTTCTGCAAATGCAGTTTTGTAGAGGAAGCAACTAAATGACAAATCATTTTTCCCCTACCCCTAGTCAGAGCAGTAGTGACAATTCAGGCATAATATTTTTTCACAGTGTTAGATTCTAATCAGGACATTTCCTTAAGACACCATTACTGCTCTGAGTGGAAAATACCCTTTGTTATTTAGCTCTTCTGCTCCTTTAAAGAGCTTCTGGAAGGCAGGTTTTAAAGAGTGAAATGACCACTTATTTAGGGAGAGCAGGGAGATGGCTGCTATAGGAAGGGTCCTGTTCTCTTCTCAGCTTTAGTTTCTCTTTATTCCTGTGTGGATAACACCACCTAAATTTTAACATCCTTGATAATGTTCAGTTGTGCTTGATCAAATTTCTGCCGGTTGTGCTGATGTTTTCTGTCAGTATCGTGGAAGACTCAAATGTGTATCTAATCCCGGATTGAGGTGGTCGGAGCACAGGGCTTGTTCTAGCCTTAAATCTTGGCTCTCACTTTAAGTCTAGAATAACTGCAGATCTAACATGATATATACATCCAGAGTAGCTTAACCCATGCCTCCAGAGCGATGGGGCTCTTAAGCTGTTTTAGTCTGGAGCCATCCTACACATTTTGAAAAGTCATATCACTAGCCACTGTTCTTACTCTCATGTTTGAATGAATAATGGAAACCTGACCTGCCTGAGAAGTTTTGGGATTGAAGTTAAGGAGGACTGAGGAGTTAAGTATGTGGTCATATTTTGCAGTCACAATGTTGTTGATAATCTGTTGTCATTAATCCTTGTCAAGTTTACTTACAGAATCATAGAATAGTTTAGGTTGAAAGGGACCTTTAAAGGTCATCTAGTCCAACCTTCCCTTCAATAAGCAGAGACATCTTTAACTCGATCAGGTTGCTCAGATACTTGAGATAAACTAAAAATGTTGGTGTCTTCAGTGAATATAACCTTTTGTCAGTGTTTATTTGACTGCAGGTGCTCAGTAATACCTCAGTGTTTAACATAGCTTGAGCTTTTATGGGTAATAAAGAAAGGCAACAGAGTTGCCTTTTCTTGCTCTTGGGAGAAAGAGGAGGGAAGCTTATGGACTCTTTAAAACTGTATGAAGTTTTCTTCTCTGTAGTTTTATTTACTGCGTTAGAAAACTAGATGTAAGACCCTTTCCCATTTACTGATAAGCAGCCTCTGTGTCAATAAGCTGTTTCATGTACTCTGTACACCCAGCACTGCTGAAATGGAGGACTGTCCCTTCAGAAGTCCCAAAAGTACAAAAATGTGCTGTGGAACTAAGAAACTCTTCCTTCTTCTTCAAAGGAATCAATTTACAAGTAACTATTTGCAGCCCGTGGGGGAAAAATGGTAGCATTTGGCAAAACAAAATTTAAATCTTAATTCCAACAGAAAATAAAGTATCAGGCAGAGAAATCGTTTGGGGGTGAAGGGGAATGTATTTTGTTTTTCTCCCAGAATCAAGGATTCCACAAAAAGCTGGCTAGGGGCAGAGAAGAAATGCTGCTAGTGATGCAAACAGAAAGGATGTGAAGCTTTTAGTTACTTTAAGCTATATAATGTCTTAGTGGAAGTGATTTGTGTAAAGACAACTTTGAAGTCAGGCCTTCAACTTGTATTCCTGGTTTGGATGTAACGTGTTAGTTTTTTATCTATTACAAAGCCTTTAAAAAAGGAATCTTGTGGTATTTTTGTTACAGGTCAGAAGTTTGGTCAAAACCAGCCCAGCCTCTTTCAGGTGAACTACATCATTCTGGAAAGTCCCCATGCAGACAGATGTCCTTACAAAACACGTTGGAAGAAGAACCAGTGTCCAGGAGCACAGCAATCGCAAATGAAGAAGCTCTGCAGAAGATCAGTGCTCTAGAAAATGAACTAGCTACTTTAAGAGCACAAATAGCCAAAATTGTAATCTTGCAAGAACAACAGAACTTGACAGCAGGTATTAAATTTGCTGTACTCTTAGCAAAAATTAGTTAATGAATTTGTCCCTTTTATAATGAATAATGTGCTAATTCGTTTTTGTGAGATACTGCAACACTGAACATTTCTCTGTATTGTTTTGGTTAGTTTGGTAGACAGATGTAACATACTAACCAAGGGATACAGAATAGGTCTCGAAGACGAGACATGCCAGATTTTCTGTATTTTCTAGTATTCCAAAAAACTTCATGTTTGTGTGAAAGTCTGCCAGAATTCTGAATCTGTAGATGAGTAAAGAAGTATTAAACAGCTTTCAGAGAAAAGCTTACAATAAACACAATGGCTTAAACCAAACTAAAAGAATGCAACTTAGTTACTAACACTTGAGTCTTCTCATCCAGTAATGAAATAGGCTTTCTCATATCACGAAGTAATAATACGAGATGCTAATTACACTTTTGGAATATGTAATATACATCTCAAGTTTATGAAATAAATAACAGTAAAGGAGATTAATTGTTTACTGGAGTCATCTCTGGGATCAGACACATTGTCCAGATGGACCCCAAAGTGGTGCACTGCTTCTGGTAGTGGACAGAATCATTCTTATTTTCCTGAGTTTTTTCTTCTCTTTTTCTCACCTCTGACTGCCTTCTATGTCTAAGTCTACCATCTCCAAAGATTAGTGGGAGATGGCCCTTGTTAACTGCAACTGACAGCCATTCAATTTTTATTCTTTCCTAAGGTTACTTAACAAGTACAGTTTTGCCTTTGTTTATGTATAAAATCATATTCTGATTCTTCAGATGCTCTTGTTTAGTTTTTGTCTGTGAACAGATAGCCGTAACTTTATCTTTCCTTAACTGTTCATATTCAAAACTATGAAATAGTTTTAAGGATCACATGGTTTCACTCTTGAATTGTAATTATCATGGGGGTTTTGTGAAATAATTAACTTAGTTTTCATCTTTTCCCTTTACCTCTAGTTATTAGGAAAATTAATTTTATTTCCTCATCTTTACCTCCCTCTTCTGGTAGAATATGGTAATGACATGGTGTGTATGCCTACATGTACACAGTCCTCTGTATTATCTATATACATATCTTTACACACTTTATACTCCAAGCTTCAAAGCTTGGTTTGATCTGGTTTTGTTGATTTCCTTAAAGGTGCATTTGAGCAGAGGTTTCTTCATCTACTTGTCAAGTTATTACTGCTATCATATTTATTTATAACATCAATTTTTAGGTAAAGAGTACAGGGAACTTGAAATCAAGATTATCCTGAGAATCTGTGTCTTCAGATGATTAGCTGGCCTAAAAATCCTTAACCTCAGCGAGCTGGAATAAGCTTCAATTTAAGCACTACTTGAGCTCTGAAATTCACATTTCAAAATCTTGTACGGTCATTTCTTATTTGTGATAAGCAGGAAGAAACACTGCTCACATAGCGGATTGTATGCAACTTCCAGTTCAGTGGCTGCCTCTCAGAAGAAAGTGATAACATGTTGGTAACATTAGGAGCAGAACGCAACTAAAAGATGTCACAACATCCATCCCATTGCAGTAGGGACATGAATGCCTGTAGAACTTGAACTGGAAATTCAAAGAATGCTTCTCACTCTTCGAGAAGGACTTTTATGTGGCTTTTCAGTTGAGTTGACTTAGGTGGTTTAGGAATGAAAAAGTTATGCAATAATCTAAAGAAGGCAGAGGGGAGGCAAGTGAAGCTAGTATAGTCATATTCTTACCTGAGCATTTGTGAGATATACAGGGGCTTTACAAGTAAACTGACACATAATGCATGTTTTATTTGTAGTTGGGTCAAATCCAGTTGCTTCGGCTGCTGTCCCTGTTGCACCTCCACCACCGCCACCTCCTCCTCCACCACCACTCCCTCCTCCAGGTCTACAACCAAGTATGTCAGCAATTGAGCTCATTAAAGAAAGGAAAAACAAAAAAACGAACTCTGGACAGAATCTAACAGAAAACAGGCCAAAGAAGTCTGAAATACCAAACATGCTAGAAATCCTCAAAGACATGAACAATGTGAAACTACGCTCAGTGAAAAGGTAATAAATATAAATAAATATCAGTGTATTAGCATTTGCATTAATGATTTGTTTTTATGACTCAGAACTATTTCAAGGTGAGACAGAAGCTGATGTAACATCTAACAAACAGAATGCAAAAGCATTCACAACTCCTGAAGCTTTGTTTTGGACTCTGCTAATGCTTCTCATTTTCTCTTCTAGATCATCAGAAGGTACAAAATCTAAAGTGGCTGACCCTACAGATCCTGCAGCATTAATAGCAGAAGCGCTCAAGAAGAAATTTGCTTATCGATACCGAAGTGACAGCCAAAGTGAAACAGAAAAAGTGATTCCAAAAACTGAAACAAAGACAAAGACTGAGGTCGTGCTGGTGAGTAGTGTGATTCTGAACACATGCTTGGACTAAATTATAGTTGTTGTGAAAGCCAGTGCATGTCTTTCTGCCAATGTATGCAAATACCTACAAGTTAGCATCCCTGTCCACAAAACCCTGTGAAGTATCAAGTTTTAAGATTATGTACTCTTTTGGCCCAAGTTTTAAAAGCCCTGTTATAGTTTTCTTATTTCTTTTCTAAACAAAAAATCTTTTCTGTTGCTATAAGCATGTGATATTCTGAAAACTTGATTCTTAAGGGCTCATATCAGAATCAAATCTGAACTGAGTTTGCCTGTTATTACCAACCTTAACCATTCAGATAGCGCATGTGAAATTTCAAAGCAAGATCCTGAAACATGTTAGCCATCCCTAGGAATGCAGAAAGCAAATTGTTCAGAATGCCTTCTGGATCTTGGTATAGGGTGTTTCTTCTAATAATTGGAAATGCTGAGTAAATAAAACCAGTTTCTTTATAGTGTGAGAATGTTAAAATGAAATTATATTTAAAATCCACATCGTGATACAAGTTAATGGCTTCTAGTTTATTTCGGATGGATTGAATTTGAAGGAAGGAGTTTTTAAGCAGTGAATATTCAAGATGCAAGTTTCTAGCAATATATGCTAACTTAAAAAACAGGCTAGTATAGGTAAGGTTTGTTAGTAAGCAATCCTTGAAGCCTTGTGCTATAGCACCAGTGAAGAAGAGTAGAGAGTTATTTTTCCCTTTGTGCACTTAGCAAAATGCACATAGAACTCCAAAAGCTGGCTGGATTCTGGTTTAAGTTCTGAGGAAAATAAGATTCCCAAGCCACAAATCTCAGGACTTCTGAGTACTTCAGCTTATTAATGTTGCCTTACTTGCCTTCTGGTTTAGGCCTTTAAGGTATATTCCTGTAATGTTCAGGCTGTTCCTCATCACTAAATGGCTAGATATTCCCCCAGAATCAGTCACTCTTTTCTCAGCATTTTGGGGACTTTAAGGAAAAGAACATGAGCTGGCAATGTTTTATTCACATGGGTTTTTCATGACTTTCCAGTTTTGAAATTTACAGTCCATCTTTTGAGATTAAGGATCATCAAGTCCTCAAAAACTAAGAAAACTGAAGGGTTTAATTTGTTAAATGAGAGAATATTGATCCATAATGTACAATGAGCTAATAAACATCTGTCATCAATTACTTACCAACATGTAACTTCTTTGCTAGATCATTGCTTGTATGATATCCTTGTATGGTACAGTTTTTTAAAAGGACTTGTACAATGAAGGATAGAGTCAGAAACACTGTTAAACTGCCTCTAGAGCAATTGGTTGTTAACTTCTAAAGGTAACTGCATCTGTCATCTTATTTTGCTGTGGTAGAGTGAACTCTCTCTAGTCAGAGCTGCTCCTGCGAGTGGTTAGCTGCCTCATCTGAGCAATTTCAGCTGATTGCTGACACAAGTTTCCCTTTACTTTGTGGTCATGAAGTAGGTGAAATCCACATGCAAAGCAGCAAAATTCTTTCTGCCCAAGTCCTAGTTTTACGTACAACTTGGATGGATAATAGTTCAACTAGGCTTCTGTTGAAAGCAACCTGAACATGTTCTGTATGAGTTTCAATAAGGCCAAATGCCGAGTCTTACACTTTGGCCACAACAACCCCTACCAACACTACAGGCTTGGGGAGGAGTGGCTGGAAAGCTGCTCAGCAGAGAGGGAGCTGGGGTTGTTGGTGGACAGCCGGCTGAACATGAGCCAGCAGTGTGCCCAGGTGGCCAAGAATGCCAGCGGCATCCTGGCCTGTATCAGGAATAGTGTAGCCAGTAGGACCAGGGAGGTGATTTTACCCCTGTACTTGGCCCTGGTGAGGCCACATCTTGAGTGCTGTGTTCAGTTTTGGGCCCCTCACCACAAGAAGGACATTGAGGCGCTGGAGTACGTGCAAAGAAGGGCAGTGAAGCTGGTGAGGGGTCTGGAGCACGTCTTCTATGGAGTGGCTGAGGGAACTGGTGTTGTTTACCCTGGAGAAAAGGAGGCTGAGGGGAGACCTTATCGCTCTCTACAACTGAGAGGAGGTTGCAGAGAGGTGGGAGTTGACCTGTTCTGTCAAGTAACAGGTGACAGAACAAGAGGAAATGGCTTCAAGTTGTGCTAAGGGAAGTTTAGATTGGGTATTAGGAAGATTTTCTTTACTCAAGGGGTCATCAGGCATTGGAACGCATTACCCAGGGCAGTGGTGGAGTCCCCATCCCTGGAGGTATTTAAGAGTCAGGCAGATATAGTGCTCAGGGATGTGGTTTAGTGGTGGGTTTGTCGGTGTTAGGTTAATGATCTGACTAGATGATTTTACAGGTCTCTTCCAATCTGGGAGATTCTGTGATTCTGATTCTATGTTTCTGGTTTCCTCCTCAGTTTGGACCGCACATGCTGAAGTCTACAGGAAAAATGAAGACTTTAATTGAAAAATCTTAATGTATTAAGATCACTACGCAAAAGACTGTTGAGCTGTTTTGTCTGAAGTCGTCTATGTTGCAAATAGCACTAGTACTGAGTGGTCTCTTACAACACAGGAAAAAAACCTAATGTGAAATGTAGAACTGAGGCACTAAACATGTTTGTATGTGATTTATCAAGGGGAATAAATTTTACCATTATACTCAGGTATTAATTTTGTATTCAAACCTGGCTTTCTACTCAGACTTATGTGGTGGTTTTAGTTTATTAACACTAAATTATAGATACAACATTCTTTGTGCATAACTGACCACCTTAAAAATTTGTGTACCTGTTAATAATGATAGCGATACATCATTAAGTTAGTATCAGTTATTTGAGCTCTAACTGTAACTTGCACTACAATGTTTAATTTGATACTGAATTTTTCACATCAAAGTCTTTCTTTTAAACTTAATTTTAGCAAATTTTTAGCCCAAAGAAAACCTGAATGCATTCTGCTTCCTACTGTAAGAAAGTGAAAACTTAAATCTGCTGCAGATGTCACATGGTATGAGACAGTTTAAGTAGTAGCACATTTTTGTGCAGGATTTGTTTGTTTCAAATGAACTTGGAAGGGTAAGAGAGAAAACCTACTTGTGTCATCCTGTGGCCAATGTTGAGTGCATGACAAGTGAGTAAATCATGCTGTGGGAGCCTCTGTGAACAGGTAGTCTAATGAATTTGAAGTAACCAGTAGATAGCAGCAGAGTAAAATAATGTCAGAGTATGTGTTAACTAGGGTAGAAGTGGTGTAGACAAGAAAAAAAAGCTACAAAGTACTGTGGGGTGCAACTTGCCAAAAATACGTTGCTCATCTCAGCTGTGCTAAGAGATGCTCATGGACATCTTTTTATCCCCAGCAGTCTTGGGTTCCTGGACAGGTTTCTAACAGCTGAGGACAGCACAAACCCCTGTGCTTCTGGTTGCAGGGAAGAGATGGTGTAAGCTGTTGCACGTAACCTCTTTTCCAGGGGCACCGCTTTTGGGAACTTCCCATAGCAGCTATTTGCTGCCAGACCTGTACAGAGCTAGTTCATTAACCGACCACCTGGGCTCGTGTCCCCAGCCACAGACATAGAAAGGGCTCCAGCTAAAAATAAAATTCAGGTTGAAAAATGCTGTTTAGGAACCAGAGAGCTACAACTTAGCTGCACGTTTCAACAAAGCCAGGCTTTGCTCTGGCTGTAGCTGAGCACAGAAAAAGCTGAGTCTGGGTATTTCAGTGTTCTAAGTTGATCTGGCTCTGGAACAAGTACAAGTGCCTCTTGGAGCTTCTGTTTTCTAGGAAAAGCGAACAGCAGCACTTCCTAAATAAATCAAGACAGCTGAATGGCTCTGACTAGGTTACTGAAGATGACTGAAGCTTCGCTGCTTATAACTGGAGTGTAGATTTTACAATCGAGGAGGATGTTTTCTGGTGTGAAACTTGAAGTGGTGTTAATATGTACACAATGTAACTTCCTTCCAAAACACTCTGCCATCAGTCTTACTGATAGGCCATTAAATCTTTGTGTTCTTTTAAATGCCTTTAAAACACCTTTCTGAAAGCTAATTTTGGCTTCAAGTTTTGTATTTAATGCTCTATTGCCACTATATAAAATTAAAAGCAGTTAAAATAAACATTGCCTGTGTGATTTGTGGTACTCTACAAACAATAGCAGCCACAATAAAGTATAGTTTACATTCTATTGTAGTGACTATATACTTGCATCTCCTTCAGGACTAGACTACTTGCCTTGCTGCACAACAGGAACAACAGCAGAAGTAGTCCTAGAACAGCACAGCACTGTTAATACAGTTACGTTCAGATAAAAAAAAAAATAAAAAAAATCAGGAACTAGTGAGAAGTTTATGCCTTACCACAAACTTAGCAGGAAGATACTCGTTTAACCATCGCTCCATGCCCTGGTACACTGGGTTCCCCCGACAGTCCCTCAGTGGGGCACAACCATACCCCTCCCAAAGGGGCCACAGCTTCAGAACTGCTGAAGTTTTCTTCTTTCAGAGACAAAAACACTGTTGACTGTGTTTCAATTTACGTTATTTTAAACGTCAGAGTTTAAATGAAGTAACTCAGTCAAATCATTAACTTGTAAAATTTAGGACACCACTTGACGTATTAAAGTAGGCTAAAACATGAGAAAAACACGCACCAGCCATCATCAGTTTGGACTGCTGATGTGAGCTGCAGGTATCCAACACCCCAGAAATACAAGAACATGTTTAAGCCTTATCAGTGATGTAAGATTATGGTAAAAGAAATGTCATCTGCAAAAGAAAATAAAATCACAAAGCTGCCATCAAATAATTTATTTCATGCTTTTCTATACCTTAATTTGTACCTTTCTACTTGAAATCTTTCACATGCGCAATGCCCCTGTCCACAGAAAAACACCTCAAGCAGAAATGCTCAAACTAAGGACATTCATGCACACGGGGCAGAGACTTTAGACATAACCTGAGACCTGTTTGTATCTCCCTGTGTGTCTGTGTACGCTGCGGCCCACCGGGAGCAGATCTGTAGATTAAAAAAATTTACGGTGGGACCTGGCCTCCATCCCGTAACACACCTCTGTACTCACGTGTAGCGCATTAGGTACGCTCCTGGCATGTGTGTGCTCTCAGCTCTTGCATGAAAGGTTTAAGCTGTTGGAATGTTGAAGTTCCATGTAGATTTGTAGAAGGAATTTCTAGACTGTGTTCAAAAAAAGGCATTCATTTTTTGGGGTTTTTAAATTCAGTCAAGTGTCTGAAGATTCCACGTACACTAATAGATGGGATTAGAATCAGTCCTTTTAAATCCAGTCTGGTAGGAAAAGGCAGAAGCCCTTTTCTAGGAAAGGTGGCTGAGAACAAAACTACTCATGTTTTACTCTTGCACCGTGACAAGCTGTACTGTTCCTGTCAGAGCAGATGACAGCAAAATTACACAGTGTTAAAGAATCACAGGTTGTTTATAAATATATTGAAATATTGCTATATACACATTTGTAAATTCATTAATTTTAATTTTCATTAAAATTACATATTAAAANAGACAGCATCATCAGATACTGATTTTAGTGGTTGTTTTGAAAATAGCTGCAAGCTTGGAATATGCTTTATTCAAAAACATCAAAGAGGAATCAATACTTTTCCACACTTAACCGTGCGAATCCGTACAGGCTGTAAGGAAGCTTAGCTGCAGTCTCTCTGTGTAAGTTACTCATACACAGCCGTTCCCTTTGTCCTGACAGCTCCGAACACCGCTGGACTGTATCACCCTTTCAAAACCAACCTGTTAAAATAAGGCTGTTCTGTTATAACTGAAGCTCTTTATTCCATTTGGTCCTTCTCCATTGAAGTCAGACAACAGCAAGACTTGCACTGACAGCAAAGGAAGTAAGTTCACACAGGTTCAAAAAAATGGTTTCATTATAAATTTATTTCTTTAAACACGGCCACTTTGAGATTAATGATACTACTTTAGGGAACGTGAAATAAACAATTTTAGAACAGAAACAATCAGGTAAGTCAGGATTTGTTTTTTCAAATTGCAAAAGGCCAAGTTCCAAGAGGCAATAAAATTTGGCAGATGAGGACTATTATTTTCATATCCAAAAGTTGGCTTAGTTTTACAGTGGAAGCTGACTACAACCTTAACTATCTTTCCGTAATGCTGGACTTGGTCGTAACTTAAATGTACAGGAGCATAACGTGAAAAGATTTTTTTTTTTATTAATTAAAAGTTAACAGCAACAGGCACATATTAAAATGAATATGGCAAAGCCTTTACAAATGGCTTTACGCTGAAGCTCTCTCCCAAAAATGGCTGTTGCAACAAACTGTAAACAGAATTAATAAACAGTCTTTTACAATAACAACAGGGAAATACAAATGAACTAAAAGAAAGCACCAGTTTCTCAAACTAGATTACAGTTGTGCTTACTGTACTTAAAACAATGTAAAACAAATTACAAAAATGGAATGTTTTAAGTTTAAAATTAGTCCTTTAATTTTGTCCTAAAAAACATTTTCTCCTTTTTCCATCAAAACCCCATCAGTGGGTAATGTTTCAGTAGAGGGAGGAATACGTAAACAATGCACTTATTTTTTTATTATTTTTCAAATCAAAAACAAATTTGGTCACTTAGCTTTGTGCATAGTTTAAGGCATCTGTAGCAATTTGTTACAGTTTCCTCCCCAATGTGGCTGTTCATGAAAATTGTCACATTCTAAAAGAATAAATAAAATAATAATAAAAAAAAATAATAATGTTGCCGCTCAAACCCTTCCCAGTACCCTCCCAC
>VZSZ01003315.1:82329-100470 GCA_013398815.1 Ibidorhyncha struthersii | reverse complement strand
CACACACCCACACATACACACACGCTGCAGCGAAAGGGGCATTTGTACCCTTGTTCTGAAGGACACGCTTCCCATCCCACTTTATTTCAGATTGGCAAATACCCTGAGCTGATTATGGTGTTTAGACATTCCACCTTTTTCTTGCATGTGCAGTTCAAGTGTACAATANGCTGTGCTCTATGATGAATGCTCAGTTCCCAGTGCACAAACAAAATTATGGCAAATGGGAGGCTTTTCTGGCATCCAAAGAAACAAAGAGCTGCAGTCTCAGATTTGATCTTTTTCTTTTAAAAAAGCAAAAAACCCAAGTTAGTGGTTCCTTCACAGCCATGCGCAAAGGTTAAGTCTAGAACCAATAGTTTCAGAGTACATTTGTAAACATCAAGTCTTGCCAGAGGCAGCAGAGGATGGGCACTTCACATTTCCGTATTAAAACAGGGACTGAGTGGAAAGTATGCTTTGAACACATTTATGCAAGTCTTGCTAAATTCCAAGAAAGTGGAACAATCCATCTCAAGTCTTAGATTTGAAGACCGTATTCCAAATGTCACAAAAAAAAAAAACAAACAAACCCAAAGCCATGTGGCACAATGAAGTTTTTGTACTGTTCCTCCAAGGCTCAGTCACTGCTGTGCTTTGCATATTCGAGGTTCCGCACGAAAACCAACTGAGGCGTATGCATATTGCTCTATGTTCAGATCTTGCAGTTTAAAAAAATTCTGGTTCAAATGGTCTGTGTCAAAGGAAAACTTGGAAATAAATAATGCTGGCATCATTTTACCATTTTACCAAAACCTTGGGCTGGCAAGTATCTCCTTTAATCCAACCGCGCAGATACCACGAGAAGAGGCAGTTTTGTCATGAAGACTGAGGTCAGGACAATCGAGGTTCCTGAGGTAATATGTCTGAGTCCATTTCCTCAAAAGCAGGGTCAACATCGTCACCACTGCCAGACTGTTCCCTCTGCACGCCCTTCCAGCTGGCCTTGTTCAGTCCCAGGTGGCCCAGCATTGTCTGTGACAGCCTGGTGTTTGAAAACCGGGCCCATTCCCCAAACAGTGGTTCCACTAAGTAGGTCATAAAACCTTCAAAAACAAGCAAACAAACATATCCAAGTGAAAAAAAACCAAAACAAACCACCAAAACAGGGAAAGATAAACCTAAGTATTTTAAACAAAATTTAGTAGCAAAAAATAAACAATGGATCTGACTATTCTTCTCCAATGTGCATTTAAAAATTCATTTCAATATTTAGGGCATCTTTACAATGTAATCTCTCAAAAATGTAAAAGATTTTACCAGTCAGTCAAAAGAACAGAGTCATACTGGATTACAAATTAACCTCCTTTCTTTCACAGTGATGACCAAATAAAGGAGAATATTGGAGAACATGGCGGGAGGAAGGGAAGGAATCTAAACATCAGCACCTAAATCACATGAATTAATTTAGAAAAACTAAATTTCTGAAAAAGATTTTATAACATGAACACAAACATTTATATACATGGTTGTGTGTATGCGCATGTGCACTTATTTATAGTGTCTACTTCCATGAATGAAAAATTCAATGGTGAGACGACCAAAATCAAATCCATCCACTACAGAAATGTATGATTTTCTAACGTTTTAAATTAAAACAGTGTAGCTGATGGAACAGAGCAGGTTTAGTCTCTAATTTAAAGCACTATTTCATACTGTGTTTGTGGTTAAATTTATTGTTTTCTTTACCATGTTTTTAACTGAGCCCCATTCAATCTACATAAGCAACTTTATCAAAAACAACTAAAAATCAATTATTGTTCTATTTTAAATTCAACTCAACTTAGCAAAAAAAAAAAAAAAAATTTATTCACCATTCTCCATCAAACATCTGCCCACCACCCTTCTCAAGGCTGCGTTTAAAAGGAATGCTAACATTCCAGAAAGCTAAACCCAGAGAGCTGGATCCCTGTTGTGGCAACCTCACTGCGAAAGGCACCCGAGACTGCCCAGGCAGGAGGAATGAGCACTCCTCCTCTTCCCAACCTGGCCACGTCAGATGGGGAAAGTTCTGGGCAGCAGCACAGGAACAGTCAGACAGCTGCTTCCCACGCTGTACCTGCTCCGTGAGGCAATACGGGGGCTTTGGTCTCCAGGACTGTCAGTAAGCCTTTTGTAAACACTCAATTCAAGGAAGAAATGTTACATAGCAAATTGAAAAAAAAAAAAACCCCAAAACAATCACTCTTTGTAACGAAGTGCTGCCGAGCACACACACAGAGCAGGTACAACCTCTAGGAAATGTATCTAAAGGGTACTTTTTTCAAATTGCATCCTGAAAGAAACCTACGGAAATAAATTGAACTGCAATTACCAATCTGGATGTTGGCAATAGTTTCCGTCTGTCGGTCACAAAGTGGACTCACACCCAAGTGATATTTTTTTTCAATATCTCCTAGAGAAACAAAAGTATAATATGACTATGGAGTCATCAAGTCCAGAGCCAAATGGAGTCATCAAACACTAATAGAGGTGACTTGTGCAAGTTGGTTAACAAGGATGGTATCTTGCACTTGGTTAAGTGCATTTACTTCCCTCCGCATCTCCCCAAAAACCAAGCAGGTCTGCCAGTTGAGACTAACAGTACTTTAATTATTGTTTGATGAAAAATACAAAGAAAAAACATCAAATCACAGGTTTCCTGAAGGTTTAACACACTTCCTTGCAAAACCTCCTAGACTGCCACAGAAATGACAAATTAAGATCTCCCCTTAGCGATACAGCAGAGCCATCAGAAATTTCTCACTGAAGGCAATTTGTTGTTCTGCTTCCCCATTCACTTAAGACTAAACTTCACACGATCAGCACCAAATAAAGCAGTCTGTTCCCCAAATATCGTAGCCGTGCACAAATTAGCACGTCTCGAGTCAGCTAAACTAGCCTTCAGAAAGGAGAAGCACATTTTATTTCATTATGAAAACAACAATAACGGAGAAAATTCACTCCATTTGCCAATTAAAAGCTTCATTAACTACTTACGTAAGTAAGTGGCCTTAACTGCACAGTAACTAAAAAACTCCTACCTAGCTCTTACCTGCTTACCAACAGGCCTCACAGCCAAGGTTTAAATACTGAAGATACACGATGAGTGTATTTCATCATTTACTGAAATGACTAGGTAGATGTAAAGTGAGGATAATCGTTCATCTGAAATGCCGTTCAGGCTGAAGGATGTATTGAACCAGCCATTCCAGATTCAGATTCTAAGCAGATCCTTCGTTGGATTTTAGAGACACCAACCTTTTGCATGAAGTACAACCCATGCAAATAACAAAATCCCATACTGTACAGTAAAACTCTATTAGTCTTAAATATAAATCCCTTTATTTGCAAGCAGCTATGACTCATGGTTGCTCTTGCCACAGTATAAATACATTATGTACCAACAGATACTTCTACTTGCCTTGATGGAAGAACTCCTCTGTCACTTTTTCACTCCACTGCTTACTCAGCTCCCACGTCCGACACGGATTACAAATATCAGCACACTTCAAAGCCATCTAGTAAGTTAACATACAGTGTTAGATCACCTTTCCCTCCAACAGAAGCATCTGTAATTATTTATTTCCTGACAGCAGATTAAGTTTCGTGAATAACAAACCTACCTACCATTTGTGCTTCTCTCTAAACTCATGTTCTATAATCATTTTTTAAAAATGCTCATGGCACTATCTAATCTCATGATCATCTCTGAGTAATATGGAAATTCAGTCAAGTCAAAGTATTTCACGGGCACTATATTTAGTATATTCACTAGTACAGGTGACAACAAATTCAGAAAAAGAAACAAAGTAAGCAAACAGTATTTTGCATTTCTGACTCCAAAGTTTACATCTTTCATAATGGTTTGCACAGGACCAAACTTATCTGTTTGTCCACTTTCTTTTATAGTCTACAATATGAACCCAGTAATAAAAATTTCTATACACCTAAAGAGTCTCTCAAGGCTTTTGTTTTTAAAGCTTGCTTAAAACTCACTCTCTAGCACAGCTGCAATCTGATTGACAAGAACAGTGCTTTCCTTTCCTGAAACAGGTTCTGGCAAAGCATTTCACAGTTCTGAGACTCCACTGGAGTCATCAGAAAAACTAAACCTTGTCTTGGAAATGCAACTCTTCTTGCTCTAGCAACTCTAAGGTAACAGACCTACCAACACACATCATCNGGGGGGGGGGGGGGGGGGAAGGTGGGGCAGGAGACTGAAGTGGAGGGAACAACCTTTTTGTAATCTAACACACCGGAAGGCTGTGCTGCCCTACAGCGAGAGCTGGACAGGCCTGAGAGTTGGGTGGAGAAGAACCTAATGAAATTCAACAAAGCCAAGTGTAGGGTCCTGCACCTGGGGAGGAATAACCCCATGCATCGGTACAGGTTGGGGGCTGACCTGCCAGAAAGCAGCTCTGCAGAAAGAGACCTGGGAGTCCTGGTGGACAAGTTGACCATGAGGCAGCAATGTGCCCTTGTGGCCAAGAAGGCCAGTGGTCTCTTGGGGTGCATTAAAAAGAGCATGGCCCGCAGGTTGAAGCAGGTCATCCTCCCCCTCTATTTTGCCCTGGTGAGGCTGCATCTGGAATACGATGTCCAGTTCTGTGCTCCCCAGTTCATTGAGGATAGGCAACAGCTGGAAAGAGTCCAGCGGAGGGCTACAAAGATGATCAAGGGAATGGAGCACCCTTTTTATGAGGAAAAGCTGACACCTGGGTCTGTTTAGCCTGAAGGAGAGAAGACTGAGAGGGGATCTCATCAATGCTTATAAGTATCTAATGAGCGGGTGTCAAGAGGATGGGGCCAGACTCTTTTCAGTGGAGCCCAGCAACAGCACAAGAGGCAGCGGGCACAAGCTGGAACACAGGAAATTCCATGTCAAAATGAGGAAAAACTGCTTTACTTTGAGGGTAACAGAGCACTGGCACAGGCTGCCCAGAGATGTTATGGAGTCTCCTTCTCTGGAGATATTCGAAACCTGACTGGATCCAACCTCCTGTCCAACCAGCTCTAGGCGACCCTGCTCTGGCAGGGGGGTTGGACCAGGTGATCTCCGAAGGTCCCTTCCAACCCCTACCATTCTGTGAAACAAAATGAATAAAAGCTATCTCAGCTTCATTTTGAAAGTAGGAGATAGCCTGGAAGAAGTAGTGTTTAGCATTTTAAGTAAATTGTTTTTGACACTGAAATGATGTTTTCAAAAATGTTACCAAAAAGATCACCTGTAAAATGAAGTGACGATGGTTCGCATTCTCTAAACATAGGTCTCCTCTATCCAAATGGGATCGAAACATGGACAGATACTCATTTTGCTGACTGATGTCTGTGGCAAGAATGAGGTCACCTATCTGGCTTTCCATCAGCTGCCTGAAATTAGTGATACCAAACATTCAAAAAGCATAACAATTAAGAACAGCAGCCATCACTAGATTTACATGTCTTTTTATCATATTCATTATTATATAAATAAAAGTCAAAAGCTTTATAATCAGCATTTTCACTGAACTCTTCGGGGTTTTTTTTGTTTTTCCTCTCTGAAAAATTCCTACAAAATCCATAGAAGTATCAGGATGTTTCACTGGCAGCTTTCAGGATGCCTAAAACAGTTTTTAGCTTGCCCTCCCCCCCCCCCCTTTTCTTCCTTAAAAATGCACAAACTAATTGTTTAAAGCTTATCTCTTGTTAAAGTCAGTGAAGAGGGTCTATTTTAAACTACAGTTGTGGTGGCAGAACGAGAAAGGGATGCCAAGTTTAATCTAACAGGTGCTCGACTACATGAATACACTTCTTCAGTATGCTTGCAGTAAATGTTATTTCCCGAATATCACATTGCACCATGAATTGCTCTACTCCAACAGCATGGTCGCTGGGAATTCTTAAAATAGATCATAATCTAAGATTTGTATTCAGAATCACCATGCAATAATTTAGCTTGTTTCGCAAGGCTGTTTTACTTAAGTGACAGCTTGCTTACATCTTAAACTAATCTATACTATTTTGTTTAAACATACCTGTTTTCTAATGACATATGTGCAAATAAACCAGACTCTCTCAGCAACCCCACTGCTGATCTCCAGTGATGGTTCTCTAATACTGAGGTATTCTGCAAATGAAAGGGGCATTATAGGTATCAATCAATTACTTTTTGTTAAGCAGAAGAGCTATATACTAAGAGCAGTACCAGACAGTTCACTGGGCTTTGGGGGTGGTGTTTTTCTACACACACCCCCTCCCCCCGAACATTAAAAATCACAAATCGAGAATACTTTGTTAGCTTCCACATTTTTTTTTTTATCCCAGTGGCATGGAAACAATGTCGAGATTCAAACCTACCACTAGCTAAACACATCCCAATTTATATTCCTTTTCTGTACTCCTCAGGCATTCTCCAAACCTGGTTTTAACAGAACAACCGATTTTGTCCTTACCTTATATAAAGTTGCTAAGTAATGGTTTGTTTTAATTAGGAAAGGTTGGTTAACGCCTGGGTGATCCAAATCATGCGTGGCAGCTGCTATTAAACTGAGCAGAACATCCCATGGAGTTAAAGATTTGGAAAGCTGTAAGACAACAACAACAAATGTAATTCTGTTAGCAATGCAAGTATGCCCTTAGAAAAGGTCCATGGCTGCCACATTTTTGTTTTTCTCTTTCAGTAATTAAACGCCAATAGAAAGTCAAAGAAAATTTTAATAATGTAAAACTAATATTACACTGACTTTTCACAGTACTTCTCCCCCCAAAAGCTACAGAATTTCAACAATGGTTTAAGCATTGTTCTTTCTGAATGGAAGGTTAAGTCTTAAAAAAAATGCTGGCATGCAAAATGCTACTTTCTGGCTGGTAATGAAGTACTATTTCTAACCAGATCCTGTAAAAGCAGCAAATTCTTAAAATTAGCTCTCCATCTCATTTACCAAGTCTGTCTGTATGTGTCAATTCTGCTTTAAAAAAAAAAACCAACACAAAAAACTCTCATCTTAAAAGGAAGAAACTAATTCCCTGAAAGACTTCAGAACTGTTCAGAATGGATTTCTACCCTATTGCAAAATTATATTTCAAAGTCTACCAGGAAAAGAACTAAAGGAGGAAAATCTGCCAAAAATAAGTATTTTCCAGAAGTATGTGCATGTTGATTAACTCAGCATGAAACTGCACAGACTTATTTTCACTGCTCATAGCTGTTACTACTTCTGGTTGGGAGGTTTGTGAGTTAAACTCAGTAATAAAATCCAGCTTGCACTAAAACAGAGAGGGCAGTTCTGCTCGTACAAAAGTGAAACACAGCAAACACCCTTCGAGGACAGAAGTTTATATTCCCTATTGCATTTGCCATCTATCATGCCTCACATGTTTATAACGTACTTTGGTGCAAGAGAACCAGTAGCTGTATGTGTTACTAAAAATACAAAGTCTATACTTGTATCCGAAGCATTACAAAACTTCCATCACGTGTATTAAATAAAAAATGCACAGAGCTTCCAAACTGCATGCCATAAAAAAAAAAAAACAACCCTCATCATGCATCAGTTCTGATTTGGCTCACTGCACCAACAATTGATCTGAGACCAGCACTTAGAGACTGAGTGGGAGAAGTGGGCAAAGAGCCTCTGAAAAACATCCTTCACGGAGCCAGCTTTTACCTCAGAAGCAGAATGAAGAGCTACGCTATTGAAGACAATACCAAATTGGTGAGAATCCACATCAAGGTAGGCAACTTCTCACCTGGCTAGAGAGCACTACAGTTTTCATTTAATACAGAAGGACAAGATTTAGCCCTGAAATTGTCTAAGACATCACTTACAGCAGGCTGCCAGCAGTCCAAGTAATCAGAAACAAACCCTGAACTAGCTGAGCTCTTTAAGGTCTGTCACACTGCCCTTCTTTAAGAAGAAAGGCCAAAGAGAACTCCTGATGTCTTGCTTATATACATGGTCCCTCTAGCAGAAGCACGCTATTCACTGACATCAAAGATGAGCAAAGCAAGGGTAACAGTAGTTTCTGGAGGAAAAAAACAGCCACCGAACAAAAAAAACCCACCCCAAACCATGAATACACAGGTTTATTATTGTCAGCTCTGACTCAGGCTGTGATTCTATGTAAATGTCCTGGTGCACAGCGCTATGTTAAACAGCTGCAATCTTAATCAATTCCCTCTCTGGTTCAACATGAAGTCCCACAAAAGACAATGCCAGCTCGGAAGAGTGAAAAAAGAAAAGCACACTGCCAAGTGTGAACCCACAGCCTCAGCAACATAGAGATTCCTCTCCCACATTTGTGTTCAAAAAGTGGGTTTTGTTGGATTTTGGGGTTTGTTTGTTTTTAAGTAAAAGTGTGTGTGCACACACACATATATGTATATATGTGCACACACACAAATGCATGTATTTCATATGTACATGGGATGTAAAAGTGAGAACACTCCCTTACCTTGGGCTCTTTTAAGTAACAGTGCATGGCCTGAGTCACATCAGCAGCATGAACTGCATTATGATAAGGGTTTTGACTGTGATAATCTTCTTGAACCATAACTGCAGGAATATAACAAATATCCAAATTTAAATAAAATAGCAATTTTTCAAGTACCATTTTATATGTCATTATTAGGCACAGAAATATGCAATATCACAAGTTATATACACATAAAAGCATCAAAGTCAATAAATCTTCAGTTGAACTAAGACCCAGGTATAAACGATTTTTATGTGAAGAAACAGTATTTTCTAAAGGAAATCAACTACATGTCATTTCAGAGCAAAATTTAAACAACTTGAAATCAATATATAATCTGAGATACTTTGACTTTGAGAACTTCCTAGGAAAGTCTCCCTTTGCTAATCTAGCCTGTTTGAATGTTGGGGCAACCTCGAATATAAAATGAAGATGATACTATCTACCAAAGCATCAGGATGACTTCATATCATGCCTTGAAAACAGACAGGATCAGAGGAATTAGGCACTGCTTTCCTGTCGTATGATGTGCTTTTCTTTCCCCTTCAGGAGAGCGGTCATGGGAAGCCATATCTATATAGTTTAGTCATCTTCTCATACTTGTACACAGGCAAATTTAAGCCTATATGCAATTTAGAAGAGAATCTCATTTAGGTGATTGTCTGACTAACCACTTCTAGATTTAATATTCCCTATTTAACTTCTTCCTTGCTTTCCTCCATCTTCCTGGCTGTCTTTAAACATTACAGGTAGAATGCTTTAAAGGACATCCGCATTAGCTTGAGTACGCAGCATAAAAGAACTATAATGTTAAAAAGGATAGGGAGGGAGAAGATGCGAAGCGCAGCAATGAAAGTATTTTGCCTGATATAACACATTAGCTCTTTCAGACAAACCTCAAAAGAAGATTTTCCTGGCTGACTACAGTCTGTCAGTCCCATTTAAACAATCATGCCCACAATCTCTTTTCCTACTCAGTTTACAAGCCAGTACCCTCCATGCAATTGTGACCGTAATGTTAGAGCATTACTGCCATGGTATTTGTGAAGAGCTGTGGCTCACAAGAAGTCAAAGTACTGTAACCACTGTGTAATCTCAAGAGTATTCAATGCACAGCTGACATCTCATATGGAAAATAACAAAAATAAGCATCTTCAGGCTCTGTTAACCTGCAGTAGAACTGCCTTTTACCTATTCCTCACATCCAGTGCATGAATGGCTTAATCCTCAATTTTTTTGTGGCTGCATATGCTGGCCCAGCTACAATTTTCTTAACTTACTTATTTTAATAAAGCAGACCTAGAACAACATTTTGATCATGGTTTGCCAGAACTAGAATGGCACAACAACCGCATGTCTCCAGGAACGTACTTTGGATTTTCTCCCCCCTGTTCGGGTCTGGAGTAAGAACTTGAAAACATGCAGCAGGAGGAGACAGACCTCCAAATAACCTTTGGAAGTCACAGAAAGACTGTGTATGTGTATAAACAAACACACCTATACACACACATACATATGTGATATATATACACAAAAAAATTAAAATGTTGAGATCCTACTGAGGACTAAAATGAGATTTCTCTCCTTAAAAAGATTCCAGTAAGTTCTCAAAGTAAATTTTGTGTGGCACTATGAACCCCTTGAGCTGTCCTAGTCTTCTGGAATTTGATCTTCAGATTACTTTGGACTAGGCTGTAAGAGGTAGCAAAAGAAAACAATGAATTGGGTTCATGCTAAGAAGCTGTATTTGGAAGAAAGGTTCCTTGATTGGACAGATGGGCTAGGACAGAGCTAAGAAATGTTTTTCTTACCGCTATTAAGTAGAAGGCATTAACAAAAACAGAAAGATGGTGAATTTCAAAGCTGGAATAAAATTTTGCCTTCTTCCAAGTCTAATCTTATTTTAGTGACTTATGGCTTTGAGTAGTCATATGTAGTTAAGACTACTGTTATCTTGATAACCATTCAACTAATCCAGTCATTCCTAACTGGTCTTTCAAGTACTGCCTTTTGCTAAATCTCAGCTAACCAAGAAATAGGCAAGATA
The DNA here is from genome assembly GCA_013398815.1 of Ibidorhyncha struthersii. NCBI lineage: Eukaryota > Metazoa > Chordata > Aves > Charadriiformes > Charadriidae > Ibidorhyncha > Ibidorhyncha struthersii. The sequence goes on along the minus strand of VZSZ01003315.1, from coordinate 89,948 downwards.
AGAAAGACAAAACACACTCAGTTACAACTTGAGTAGCCTAAGACCAGATTTCTATAGTAATTTTCTTTACATTCCAATATATCAGCCCTCAAGGTCAGCTGATCTACCTTTTTGAAACTGGAAAGAATTAAGTCCACTTTAAAAGAACATGAAATGCAAGACAGAACTGAAATTTTTAAAGCTGAAAGCGAACTAAATGACGACAGAAAAGAAAGCTCTTTCAGCTGTCAAGTGAAAGTATCACTTGGTTTGAATACTCGACATCATATTTACAATCCTTTCCATTGAAGCACTCCAGCACCGCAGGCTCCAACATTCGAGTAAAACTGTCTTGCGCTTTTGTCTATGCAGAAAGTATGTCCACAGTACAGTGCTTATTTGTAGGAGGGTTTGAGCAAGCAAGAGAGCATCAAATTGCCTCCATTAAATATGGCCAAGCTGGCATAATAAATACAGTTAGAAAACTGTATCTTGAACTTCAGAAATTAAAACAGAACTGAAAATCGAAACCAAGAAAGGAGCTGTCTAGCCTTCCCCGATAAAAGTGTCACACAATGTCACATATATTCCTGATTATTTAGATTTAATAAATACAATATTGCACTTGGTATGAAACTACTAAACTTGTTACTGCTTGCTTGGATATTAACAGAGATTTCTATACTCATAGAAACTTTATATTAATTGAGACAATCTGTCAAATTTAAATCACCGCACAATCTGGACTGCATCAGTACTCTTCAAACCTTATTGCTAAACTATAACCAGCACTTCATTTATGGTACAAAAATGCGGATAAACAGCAATATTCATCATAATAAAAAGCTGTATTTACCCAAAAATCTACGAAGTTTCATCGTATCTAACTGGAAGTGTTCAATTAGTCCATGAAGATTAAACAGATGAAAGGTTAAGCTGACTAGACTGTTTCCTAAAAATAAGATGAAAATACTAATTCATTGGAAGCCATTAAATCAGTGACTCTTTCATAAGAAATGTATTATTTCAAACAAATTGGTCACAAAAACTATACAAGCAAATTTCTCTACATCAATTTATGATAAATATTTAAATCTTACTGCATTACAAGATTCCATTAGCTATCTTCTCTAGCAATCACCAGTGTTTCTGCATAATTATAATGCATTCACCAATTGTCCACTGTCAACTCATAGGAGGCAAATGTTACTGAACATTAAAAAACCAACAGGTTTCAACGTGCAAACCTGTTACAGCAGTATTCAACTTTGTGGTATGTTGCATCATGATATTTATAAACAGACATACAGCTTAAAACTGAATACAAAAATAATTAGGTGTAGAAAAAAAGCTAACCAACACCATCGATTAGTGTACATTGTACATATGCTATCTCTCATTTTCATCACGTATTTTGCTAAACTACTCCTTATTTCACCCAGAACTCAAAGAAAAAGCTTTTAAGTTTCTCTAAGAAATATATATTACTACAAACTTACAGTACACTTCACCTACTCATAGCTATAATATTATAATCACTTGCAGTGGTAAAACAAGTAAAACTAAGAGAGAAATAGCCTGCAAATGTTTACTTGAAACAGCTTGCCCGTTATCTACTCTGCAAACAATATGTAGTGGCAGATAACTCAGTTTTGGTACATTGACTCTGACACTCTTCATTTGGCAGGAATTAAAGAACCTAGCACAGACAGACACTGAGCTACAAAAGGACAAAAATTTCTGCTAAATCTAGCTTATTACTGGGCTTAATGTATTCAAATGTGCACACCACTTCCTCACAGCAAGGTACACAATTCTTTGAACAATAGTTAATGAGTAATTTGTTTCTTACAAGCTTGTCCAGGGCAGCTCATCAAGCCGAGTTTTATATACAGCATTCTCCCCTTACAAACTTTCAAGAACAAGACTGCCTCCTAAAATGACTAAATTAGGATGCAAAAAGGACAGTATAGGAAGGCTTCCACAATACAAGCTGTACTGGTAGTATCTAAAATGAAAAAAGCATATTTAAAAGGTAGAGAAGGCCTCATATAACTAGCATGATTTCAGGTTACTCGCATCTGATAAACTCATCCGAAATAAGCTATGCTTACAAACAGGTTAACTTGCACGCATAGCTTTTTCTCATTCAGTTATCTAGTCTAAAGTTTATCATTATCTAAACAAACATTCTATTTGTAAAAATCCTTGCTTTTTTCATTTTTTTATATCCATTTTCTGTATTAAATCAAACTGTGAGGATACTTCTTTTATGCTAGCTTAAGCCAAGCATCTCTGCAACAAAACAGGAGAGAAAATTATCTTTTGGCACCATATTTTCCTTTCCAAACTTCATTTCTCTTTCCTTCTGCCAACTTTAAACACTCTGACTGCATCTCTGCTACCAACACCATTTGACTGATGAAAAGCTGCCCTCCATTCACTTCCCACACTGGCACAAATGTCAACTTTGTGATGGACTTGCTCATCTCCTTCTTCCACTCTATTCGAAACTCAGCTTCCATTGCTGCAGATTATAATACAAAACTTCACTCTGTCCACTGCAGCAGCCCTTCCTCCTCCTTTCCAGCACATTTACAGATCTCTTTTCTAACTCTCTGTCCATAACTTAACCAATGCTTGGATTTTTTTTAAAGCAACTACTTCTTGAGTTTCTACAGCTATTTGTAATGAGCGCACAAAACTAACCATAATCTTTTCTTCCTCTTTTTTATTTTGTGCAAGCTACACATACAGCAGCTTCTGTCTGCTCAACTCCTAATTCTTTAGGTATTGTGCTAGATATAATGCACTCATACCACCTTGCCTTCTTATGGTACTGTAAAGTAATGGAACTATTCTACCCAACACTGAATTTATCAGAAAAATACTTATTCAATGTAACTGACCTTTTGGACACAACCGTATAAATTAACAGCATTCCATAATTTTTAAAAAAGACTAAATTAGCAAAATTATTTGTTAATTTATAACAAATTACTACTTACACTAAAAGATAACAGCGACCTAAAAAGGGGGCCTCTTCTACAAATTAATGACTGTTATCAGTACTGACAGTGATGGCATTTTAATAGAGTGGCTGGGCAAGCTAGGGTTTAGATTAAAGGCTATTAAATCAAAAAGTACTACTTGATGAAATTTGTGCTTTTTAACAAACAAGCAATCACATACCACAACGTAAGGGCAATAGTTAAGTTATGCTAAGAGATAAAACACAAATGAAATAGCAAAAGTAAACTCACCATTTGTCAGTCTATCAAAAAGAAAAATATCAAAATTCCAATTTCCAACCTTCTCCAGCATACACTGAAAGAAAACAAAAAAGCTGTCACTTTTTTCTCAGTATATGCCTATCTTCCCGTAGCCCAGAGGAATATTTAAGATTTCAGAGACTGATGCAAGTCTTAGGATTTCTATCTAGAAAAAAATAGTATCAAAATAGTATTTAAATCTGTCTGGTAACTGGAAAACTTTAAAATACATGTTGCAAATACAAGAAGTGTCTTGACAGTACTGGCTTGAGATTTTTCCCTTCATCCTTTAGTAAAGTTTGTAAAAGAAATAAAATTTAAAACAATTATGTTAGAAACAGTACGACAGAATAACTTGGTGTTCAGACTTCTTCCACTTTTAGTTGTTGCAATGAGCTAGTAGTTAATCTACGTGTAGTCCTTTACCTCGGTTTCACTAGACGTGAGCCAAGCTTTTAATTTCTTTTTTAAGAAACTGGCTTTTGACTTTCCACCTCACTTGAAGCAGGACTTCTTCACAGTTGCTCCACATGAACTGTTCTTCCAACAACATGGATGAACAAGAACAGCAAACAGCACTCGAGGCCTCACCAGAGTTCAGCAGTCACAGTCCTTGGCTTCCCCTACCTCTATCAGAAATACCTGCCCAGCACGTTTTACAACAGATACTTGCCTTCTCCTATTCTCATTAGATTGGTAGAGCTATTTTGTGATCCAGTTACTACATTCTAGCTTTTCTCCACCAGCCACTAAAACTCAGCTACCAGAAGAAACAAGCAGCATTGACAAGATCTTTCTGCTATTTAGTTAGATGTACACTTTTTAAATCTGTCCTCCAGGTTACCAGGTTCCTCCTACTCTGCAGCCTGATTACGTGCCGTATGAATACATTGCATTATAAGCATCCTCTGTTTTCTGCATGAAGGTTACAAAGAAGAAGCTTGACACAATCATTAAGACAACACAGCCTCTGGGATCCTGAATAACCTGTAAACTTTGCCTGCTCATTCCCCTTCAGCTCTATCCATCCTCTGTCCCCAATTCACTAGCCGCTCATCCAACTGACTATTCTTTTAGTAGTGCCCATCTTCCCGGTATGCTTTACTGCGGTGTGGGTACATTAGAGCTATCACACTTTTCTTTTCTAGAAGAATTGCCTACCAAAGAACAAGTCAGTTTGGCATAATAATCTTCTGATAAATCCATTTATGCATTTTATTGAGTTTTCAGTAGTAGTCACTCACTCTTCCAGATGTTCAGTAATGAGGTTAGACTAAAAAGGGAACGGGAGGGGGAGATCAGAGTTGTCCAAATTGCTCCATCACATTTCTTATATACAGTTACTTTTTTTTCTGCCCCCCCCCCAACTGCTAGCCATACAGGCTCTAAAAATCATCCCAGTAAACTTGTGGGAGGTGAAGGAGTTTGTTCGAACCGAGGTAATTTCAGCTGGACTTTACTAAGATAGAGACATACATATATACACACACAAACACATATATATAAAAAAATACATGCTTAAAATTTGTATTTGGCTGCACTGCCTCTTAACATAAGATACAGCTATATACTGGCAAACATTTTTAAAAACATACTTTAAAAATAAAAATAAAAATCAAGCAACCAACCTTTGCTTGTCCATTATAATCATCATCTAAAATGTTTGAAGAATTTGGAACAGTGATACCACGGAAAAAACGGGAAGATCTCAGGTATCGCTGGAAACTAAGCAACCTTCTCACATTTCTCGCAGACACAGACACCTCGATTTCAGAATTTGCTATAAAAAACAAGAAAATAAATACTCTCTCTAATAAACCTTTACAAAAAAAGAGACTGTTTGGGGAACTTTGGCACAACAAAGGCGCTCCATTTTTTTTTTTATTGGTGTACCAAGTGTTTCAGCCACCGAGATTTTTATTAATAGGAAGTACAGAGCCATGGCTTAGGAAAGAAAGTTTTCTATGTAAGCATCCTGTAAGGAAAAACAAGTATTTAAAACATTATATTGTTAAGGAAATGTTTTCTTGAAAGGACAGAAATATTACGGAAATTGTGTAAAAACAAAGACAGTATTCCAAACAAGTTCTTTTTGGAAAACTGCTCTCATGTATGCACATCCAGTCTGTGTCCCTAGCAAATCACATAAGGTATGTACACCAGCAAGAGAATATCAGTAATTGTGTGTTGATACAGGAGTTACAAGTAGGTTTTGAGCACATAGAAATAACTTTTACACAGATTTTAGAGCTCAGAAATTCTTTTAGCTTTACTGGCAAAGTTTTAAACGCACTCAAACAGTTTTGGTTCTTTTGCAGGTAATTATGCTCAGAACCTCTCCTCTGCCAAACAAGTACCACATTTACTTTCACAGCATATGTAATTCCCTTTCCCAGTACAGTGAAAACACTACAGAAAGTTGTTGTAGCCCGTTTTCAAAGACTAATCCAAGTATTTTTCTTTGCTCTTATTAGGTTAACTGGTTCAGCTATTCAAATGTCTGATGCTAGCTTGTGTTCAGTTCCACTTGGTATGCTTGAAGTGTTGTAGAAACCTGAAGATCAAACTCCACATAGCTACAGTTTCTTTGCAATGGGCCAGATATTTTCATTCTGAAATATTTAAGGCCAAACTTAGCCTTTACTTTCTTTTCAGCAGTATCCCCAACAGCAGTTTTATATAACCAACAGACAGTCAATAATCTTGATATTCCCTCATTCTGCCTGAAATGACTTATGATTATAAAAAAAAAAAAGAAAAGAAAAAAGGTGTTACGTGAGGAAGTCAATGCAAACACGTTTTTTCCAAAAACGCAGATCCTCAAAACCAACGTGAGCTCAACTTTGTAGTACAGACCTCTTGCCCTTCCAAGAACAAGGCATGTTAGGAACTGGTGAAGTAAGCAGTTACAATTTTTGTTCTTAAAGTCAGTCTAAAATATTGTACAGGGGAAAGGTGTGTGGCCTTATTAACAGCCTCAATTAAAACCCTTGGTAATATCTAGTGAAAGCAGTTTAATTCTACATATGAAAAATTTTTATCCATATAAATTCTTCTCCCTGCAGAAGTTCCAACGTACTTTTTGTTCTATATTAACTCATTAACATATTAACTTCCAATTTACCCTAATAAAACACATCTGAACAGAACTGACAGTTGTGCAAACACACAATACCTAATCAAATGCAGCAGCATTTTACATCAAGACTCTGCGCTAACAGAGATTACATTGTCATAACTGGAATATTCTTTCAAGACATGCCTGAAACACTTCATCAAGATACTGAAGAACCCATCAGTTTCAAAAAGCTAACACAGACAACTTCACATGAAATATCTTTCTTCACGTCATCATAATTAAGGCCAAGGGCCCTTCCTCTGGAGACACTGGTACATACATATATGCCAGTTACATGCGCAGGTGTACAACATGTGATAAAGGTTGCTTATAAAGCAACATTCACACATAGAGCAGGCAAATAAATAGATTGTGTCATGCTGTATTACTCTACCAATATTTCTAACCACATTTGTTAAGATGAGGTTAGGGTCTGAGCACTGCCAGCCTGCAGACGAGAGATGCAGGGAGCGATGCAGCTGCTCCTGTTAATGCAGTGTAGGTTTCGGGTCATGAGTTCCCCCCTCCCTCCAGTCTTGATCCAGTCTCTTAAATCCCAATTTCAGAACAGAAGTCATTAGTTTTGAAATAAAATAATATAAAATGGGTACATTAAGGTCATAAAATGATCTAAAATGTCCACATAGTCACATACAAAATCCAGGAACTTCAGTAAATCTCAGTAAAACAAAATATTTAAGTAGGAGAAATCAGCACTCTTCTGGAAGTACAAGTAGTTTTCTTGATCATAAGTACTCTTTTACAGATCTATAGTTAACAAAAACCTAATTTTGCTGTCATGCTACAAATAGGTCTCACTGTCACAGATGCCACCTGCTAATCTTTAGCAGAACAGTATGATGTAGGTAATACAAGTATAACATCAGCTTTTGTCAGCAAGTGCACCATAGAACACAGAAATGCGATAATTTGACAGTATAGGCCTGTGTTCAACCTATAGTTGCGTTCGTAAGACATTTGGGGGGGTTGCACGTGTTTTTGCTTCAGTATTTTTTTCTGATGATGATGTGTGTATAGAGGCAAATGAATTGCTCGGTTTTCTGTGAAGCTGAACAGTCACCACTCTCTGTAATATGCTACTTTTCATCTTAAAAATATTTTTAAACTCTCTAACTTATCAGTTTGTACAGTTTGTAAACCACTACTCTTACACATTAATCCTGCTTTTCCTCCCCCTTATTTAAAAAAAAAAAAAAAAAAAAAAAAAAAAAAAAAAAAAAACTCCCCCA
>VZSZ01003315.1:23633-81163 GCA_013398815.1 Ibidorhyncha struthersii | reverse complement strand
GGAAAGGGGGAGAAGAAAAAAAAAGAGCTAGGTCCTTAAGCTGCAGGAACATCGACAGCATCCATGCTTGCAGTTTCCTTTTCCTCACAGATAAATTATAATAAAGGATACAAAAATCAACCACTTTGTGTTCTGACAGACCAGCAAAGACAACTTCATGGGAAGGACTGGTAAACTGAACGATACAGTTGTGCAATGGCAACTTGGTATTTCCCTTCTGGCACAAGCAGGAAACTCATTCCCTTTATATGCATGATTAATGAGAGAATGTCAGCCTACTCTCCTCTATCATGAGTCACGAAACGAGATGCTAATTTCAGAGACCCTACCAAAGCAAGGTTCAATAATGTACTTGTAATGGAAAGAAGGTGGTGAAGAGTGCGTTACATTTGCTCAAGAAAAAGCATGCTGCACAAACATCCCTCCTCCCAGCCCAAACGTCCTTCATTTCATTTGGGGCTTTCAGTGTGCTAAATGCCTTTCTAACATCCAATAGTGACCATCCGCTCTTAAGAGATATGGACAGCTTAAGGACAAACTCGAATGAGAAAATAAATAAATGTATATGACATTTACAGTCTTGAGAACTGAAAAGGAAAGAAAGCAAAGTCAGGCTGTTGGGCATGTTAAGAAGCAAACTCCAGCCTTCATTCAGGAGTGCCTTTGATGAAGCAGAGGACTGAAACTGTAGGTCTTTGTGCCTAGACAGCAGCAGCTCTCCCATGACATTCCCTTCTCAACTCTTCATGCCCTACTTAAAGTTAGAATATCACACAAAGTATTTTTTTACTTCCAAGGTTTTTTATTAAAATGATTAAATTCCTGTTTCTAAGCATCTTAAGTATAGCTGGTCAAATAAAAAATGCCTTTCCCTACAATAAAGGAAAAAAAAGAACAATTCTGTTTACTAATGTCAGTTATTTTGCTAAAATTACGCATATACAGCAAGAAAATAAAATGCAAGTTGTCTTCATGCAACAGATTTCATCTGTATTCCAAGACACTTATTTTAATCTCTTCCCACTCCCAATCTTTTGTGTTGTACTTCATGAAAACTTAAAAAAAATTTGTATTTCACAGAGATATTAAGTATTTATTTTTCTCATGCTGAAAGAAAAATACAAAATAAGTGGAGAAAAGAAAAGTGACAATCACTTACAAAATCATAATATACTGATATATTTATTCTCAGAATTTTTACATCTTTTGTATAGTAAGGACAGATAACAAAAGGAAGAATGACAACTTAATTATGGTTTGGTTTAATTTTTTATAAATAGAAATCTTAAATCCTAGCAAAATGCTTCAACTTTCTTTTAATGCAAAAATAAAGACTCACAGCCTCTGATGCAGTCCTGGTCAAAACAATGCTTATCCAGCATAAGAACTATACCTCCATTTCTTCATTGCTACACCCCAAAATGTAAATAGGAATAAAAGTGTGATAAAAATAACTGAATGTTGCTATTACCACTAACCGAGGATCTCAGGTACCCCTGACACTAAGAGAAAAAGGAATTTTAAAAAAAAACAGATTTGAGAGGATGGATCTTTCTTACATTTAAGCGTGAAACCTGAAGTTTGAGGAGGGTAGCTCCACCAGAGGAATTTTTTTCCTAAAAAATTCAAGGAAATCTCTTCTTTTCATGGAATTAATCTTTCACAGTTTTTTCCATATTAAACCAAACTACGCATTTATAATTTTTTTTTTACACAGCAAATACCATCACCAAACCTGAAATAATATCTGAAAGTTTCCACTACCTGTAGATATATACATTTGAAAGAAATATTCAATTTCACATGCCAAGTGTAACCATATTTCTAAGGCCTTCCAGGATACAAATCATTTTCTATTTATGAATAGTTTGAAAGTATTACCTAGCATTTCAGACCACTAGAGGGCCCCATAAGCATTCTAATTTCACATCTATTCCCATCAAACTATTAGAAATGCATATTAGAGCCGTGCACATTTAAAAAAAAAATTGTCTTATTATTTAGCTCCTCAAAGTTTTCCACTCGATTTGCATTTTAAAGTACTTTTAAGACATTCAGTACTGAAGTCTTATATAAAACTATGATTTTGTTGGGAAGACGTAATTTCAGCAAGGATTTTAAAGTTACATATAAAGACTACTGGTGTCTAAATTACCTTATTATACTTCCCATCTTCCTTAGAACCACTGTGAAGCCCTGCTTAGTGTCACTGTAAGACACTATACCCTCTCTTCTGCTTAAAAAAATTAAACCAGACTGTTTTGTTATATATGTATACACATTCATACATTTTTTTCCAAGTTACGATCACCAGAAAATATGCTGTAAGTTAAGAATTAGTTAAATAAACATGGCTTTACAAGTGCCTTCTAACTGATTGGAGTCAGAAAAAAATTGTTAAGTTTCAAGAAACTCTAGTAGTACCACAACTATAGTAAAAACTCTAGTAGTTTTCCACAGGTCCTCCTCTCATGGAGGGCAACTGCTAGGCATCACCTCCACCAAAGATAACTTCTTTCCTGAAGGATCTTACAGAATGAAATACTGCCTTAGCAAACTACAGAGCCATAGAACAGTGGAATAATTTAGGCTAGAAGAGACAGAAGAGAGTTCTGATAGTCCTTTGGTCCAATCCTCTGATCAAAGCAGAGCTAATTTGAGAGAAATCACTCAAAGTGCAGGGATTAGACTACTTCAGTATGAATTAAATGCTAATTTCTCCAGTGGCACTGTAAGCCTTTAAAATAATATAGCAGCAAAAGTGTAAAGAAAACACTGAGAAAATATACCTGAAGGATTCTACCCATATAATTCTTCTGAATTTTGGCTCCCCTTAATAACTCTGTAAACACCCCAAGAATGCAAAACTAGGTAAATTGAACAATGCCATTGCTGTGCTGGACTGCATAACATTTTGCAATTATCTTTGGACTAGGAAACAGTATATACAAGGTATATTCTTTCTGTACCCATTTACTGAATCATAACTCCAGCAATCCTGCAGTTGTGAACTTTTTTTTTTGACCTGCATCCACCCACTGGGCAAGGCAACTCTGTAGCTCACAACAGTATAGTGTGAGCTAACAAACCTCACTGAAGCAAAATACTTAGAGGAATATGATAGAATACACGTACAGCCCTTACAAAAATGGTTTATGCTGTGTTAATCAAGATACTGATGCTCCTGAAGAACAAACAAGTACATGACACAACAGTTCAACTCTTTTCCCAAAAGAAGGATAATATATTCCAGACCATCACCAGATCTTTTTCTTGATGTCTTTAAAAAAAAACACCATTCTTTCAAGAATTCTTCAGTTCTACAGCAATGGAATGACTGAACTATCAAGTAATCCTTTTTGGCTATTTTTCACCCCCAGAAATGAAAGAAGAATTCAGAAGTAACACATTGTGGTTGACAGAAAAATAACATCCTTTAAGAGTTTTTACGACTGTCAACAGAAAAGTCAAACCGGGAGTAAAGATGAAATCAGAAGAATTCTCATATATATTATGCCAAATTGTCCAGCATTAAAAAAAAAAAAAACAACAAACAACCCCCCCAAAAAACAGCCTTTGAAAATAAACTACTTGGAGAACACAGACACTGAAGAGGTTCTAAAGAAAAGCAAAATAAACCCAAAAAAACAAACTAGAATGTGGCTGTGTCTTCCAAGGTCAAACTTACCTCAGCAATAAAACATTAAGCTGTACCAGCGCAAAACTCCAGAGCACACAGGCTGTTTTACAGAAATTTGAAAGTAAGAAACTGTAGGTAAAATTACCATCTAGGATAGCAAAAGGAAAAAAATAAAAGATCTGTCCTGTATTCTCAGTTGGAAGCGTTCAGCCTGACATCTTACTTAACCAAGCTCACTTTTCACTTCAAGTTTTTCTTCACTGTTTTATTTAGGCCAAAGCGGTATTTAGGACATTTTCTGTGATTACCTCTTGTGTGACTGCATTCTCCACACGAAACCGAAGTTAAAATTTCTCTCACATAGAGGAAGACAATTTATTTGAACAACCCAGTCTGTGAATAATTAGATGACAATTTCAGAATGCATCCTTCACAGAAAGGCAGCTTTTAGAGAGATCTCTTGAGTACAAGCTTTTCACGCCTCGCTGCTGGAGGAAACAAGGGAAACAAATACTTCATTCAACCTATGACCACACAGAAATCTTCTTGCATGACTTTATTAATAGTGAAACTCACCCTTCTTCACAGTAGACTGTTGAACTCTTAACCAGATTCAACTAGGTAATTCCTCTGTTTTCTTGAGACAAAAAAGGGGCATTCAACTTCATCTGGGCTACACTCATTTTATCGCAAGCTCTAGATGGTATTGTCAAAAGCACGATCAGGTGCTGTTACAAAGATTTCCCAAATTGTTTAAGGCAGTCAATTTGGATTTGAACTCTTCTCCCTCTGACTTCTGGCCTCTCACCCAAGGGAAGTCTAAATTCACTGTTCAAGATAAACCTTTTCCAATGATTTGTGAGTGAAAAAGTGGAAAGTTCAAAACAACACTGTAAACAGTAGATGCCGACATCTTTGCCAGATCTCAAAGTAGCATATAAGATGTTCCATGAACTGTAGTTTCCAAGTAAATACTCTGAAAGTTGTATACCAACGATAAACTCTGGAATTTCTTCATGTGTTTGCACTCTTAAGAAAGATAATTAGATTTATCCATCACATATAAGTCACCTAAACTCTTCCTTTCTTTCCTTTCCCCGCTAAAAAGGCTCCGTACACAATTAAGGAGAAAAAACACTAAGTCTTAATGAAGTCTTAAGTTCCCATCACATGGTTTTCTCCTATGTGAAGTACTGTACTTTATGCAAGCATCAATTTGATTCAAAATTGAGTCATTCCTAAATGTTTACAGAAAAATACTGAATAACTCAAAAAAAACACTTTCTTCTAAGATATTTTAATTCACAGGTGTGACATATTCAGTTATCTGTAAAATAAAGTAGAGCCACAGGTGTTGGCAACATCACCATCTGCCTGTAGGAGCATGGTCAGACTAGAGTGGCAGAAGAACATTCTAAAAACCTTTTGACAAGATCTTACCTATTCTGGTACAGAGACAACAGGAAAAGCAAGATGTTTCCTCTCCACAAAACCAAACTATTCAGTTTTTATCTGCATCTTCCAGACTATATCCAACAACCCTTTTCTAACACGGAAGTTTGAAAGCATTAATTTAAGTTGTATCTGCGTAAGACACTACCCAATATTTTTTCTGTTATCTTAATTATTCACTTTAGCTTCACTTTATTCATTTTGGCTTCACTTCCTCACTATAACATACTGTACACATGACCAAGCACATTTGCTCATTTTTGTTTTTTTCAGGTGGAACAGTGAGTGATTGGGGGTATAGCAGATATGCTTTTGTTTGTTCATGCTAGAAAATCCTCACAAACACAATTAAAGTTTCTTAAGTGTATGTGTGTGTATATATACACAAACAGACACATGCATATAAACCCAAAAGACATTATTGACAATCTCTCTATAGAAAGAAAAGAAACCCTAAAATTTTGTTACTGGTTTGCTATTTCTGAAAAGGGGAATATTTTTATCCTGTCACATACCAATTCTTCTACCAAAGATTTTTTTTTGCATTAGCTTTTATGAACATATTCTGTCAATATTGCAGACTGAATTACTATCTATGATGTCTTGAGTAATGTAAAACAAAATTAAGAGTGATCAGGTTAACTGTAGTCTATTTGTAAACCAGCGGAGAGCAAGAGTGGTTATAACCACTGCAATCACTTTTTCAATAACCTCCCTGAAAACCAAACAGTACATGCTGGGTTGTCAGACAGCAAACTGCCAAACTCCCTCCTTTTTACCAGAGGAGTGAAAAGTAGATCCAGTGCTCTGTATTCAACTCAATAAAATATTAAAGTGTATGCAATTTACTGTGCAACTGTGAAACACCCACTGAACAAAACCAGACCATTATATTTAAGGTAAAGATTTACTTCTGAGGAAGAAAGTTATGTGGCTGCTCTTTCCTCTCCAGAAATGGCAGCTTTTAGCTGCTAACTTGAGTTTATGCCCACAGTGCCACACAGACATAATCAGACCACAGTAACAGAAGAACTACTAATTGCTGTCCTGATGTTAACCAATTACCAACCAACATGAAGAATACAGTCCTGACTTTCCCCATTCATTGGAAAGCGGCCTTGTTGAAATGAAAATCTGCTATTCCTCCTGGCTAGTTCCTTTGACTAGCTATAGAAATGCAACTTCCGGAATAACAGATAATATAGAAGGAAAACTACCACCCACCAAATTTAGTTTGATCATCAGTCAAATCCAGCATTTAATAATCCTCAGATATGACTCCCATACCACCATCTCTAGCAACAGCAATAAAGATATTTTTCCAACAATCACTTTAAAATTGAATTTCCTAGAAAGAAGTTATTGTTGAGAACATTTCTAGCCAATCTAGAAACGTAAATATTCATGTGCCAGTTACAGAACTCTGGGAATTATATGCCAACATTGAGTTTATAACCCTTAAGAAGAAACAGTAGTGGTCTTAAGAACAAAATGCTAAAAACTTTACTTCGGTAACACTAGTTGAAGTTGCAAGTAAAAATAATGTTATGAAACAGAAGTGATTATTAAAAAAAGAAAACCACAAACAAAAAAACAGTAGCCTCCTGAAAATAGAGTAAAGCCTTTAAAATTCAGTACTCTTCAAAACTACCAATGAAATATTGGGTTAAGAGCCTATTAATAAGGTACTGCAAAAAAGAACTGGTCAGATTATTAGCTGGACTTCCTGAAAGACATTCAACTTCTTCACAAAACATCACTGACAAAAAAAGAAAATAATGCTAAACAACAAAAGGTAGCTAAGCAAAAATACAAAATGGCAATGATGCTTCAACACTGTGAATGATAGCCAGTATATTAAGTCATCTGCAAAACAGGTAAGCAGTGATCATCGCAAAATATTTAGAACCACAGAGTAAAGTTAGTGGATAATAGAACAAAGTTACAGCGAAACTTCACAAACGCCACGAAGGAAGCATACCCATGCATTACTGCTGTTCAGTATGCAGCTGGGGGCAGGAAGAGAAGCCAACATTCAGGTGGTTTAGTCTGCCTCAGCTGCAGAAGGGACCCTTTTCAGTCCGGTTTTTGCTCCAAGCAAAGACGAGCTGGCTCGCTCAGCTGGCTCCTTTCACGTGCTGTCTATTGCTCGTATGGGTGAATGTTTTTCAGCCACACAGCTCTACGTGGCAAAATCCTTCTGGAGTTACCAGGGGAGGGCAGGGAGAATATCCTAAAAATGAGGTCAAATCTGATTCCCACAACTTCTCTCTACCCATGGTCTGACAGGATGACAGTACAACTCTTTCGCTTAAAACAATTAAGGAAACACTGATCAGGACTCAATTAGCATTGCAGAGAAAAAGAAAACATTTTACTGATTTAAAAAAAAAAAAAAACAAATAAACCCACAACATTTCTGTAAATTAACCTAGCGATATGGCGAGAGATGGGACCGAATTACTTAGTGACTTTAAAAGAAACTCCACAAAGTAACTGGAGCCTTAAGTCAAAGAGCAACACTGCATCAGGCCACAACCCTGAAGTGCCAAAAAAAAAAATAAAAATAATCAGACTATAATATGGCAACTCTGAAAACTGCCACAGCAGCTGACTCCAGAGGGAAGTTATAGCCAAAGAATTTTTTGGGCCTCCTAGCAACATTCTTTGCTGTCATCAGACACCACAGTTGATGTTGCTAAAAGTTGGTGCCTGTGCCTGAACAAGTAGGGGCAAGAAGAAAGGGTGTGAAAATCCTTTTCCTGATTAGTCATGATCTGTCTGATGCACAATCATCAGGATGGAAAGAAACAGCATGATGAGTACCACAGAAAATACAGTTAATTGACAACAGCAAAAATATCATCCATGACTACCTTTTAACAGGTAGTTCTTTTAATACTTCTGTTAGTATTTGCCCGTATCAGCATGAAATGCCACATATATATACACACACACACACACACACACAAAAAGACATAGTTATGTAATTCATAAATTACATGCTGTTTCTACAGAGAATGTTTATTATACTCAATAGAATTATCAGGACTTGAGACAGAATTTTTATCCTCTTTCTTGAAAAAATCAATATAGCATACTCTTCAAACTTTGTTTTCTCACCTACTTTATGATGCTAAATTTGAATGAAACTAAGTTTTGAGAGTTTTAAATTTAAGTAGTGATCTAGTTTTAAAGAGAGTAACTTCAGTTAAGATCAGAGTATTAATTAGCAGTTTCTGCCACTCATTTTTATTAATAAGGTAATTACAACAACCACACTTGTTACCATGAGATAGTTTTTCTAAATCTCTTCATTGCATTCAAAATACTTAGACTTGTGCTGATACGTCTGTATAGATACTTTACAACACTTAATACATTAATATTATTGGCATAATTTAATTAAGATTTAAATTGCCTGCACTTTTGCTGCATATTGGTGGTTATTAAAGCTTTTATGTTACAACAGCTCCTGACGTATTTAGTTGTAACAATATAGATGTAGAGGAAAAACAATGAAATTATCCAAAAGTATTCTTTTTGTAACACTTCTGAGAAAAAATGTCTCCTAAGACACATACTCAAAAAGATTTAGTATGCTGTTTTCTTATGACACTTTAATCTTCACTTAAGATTTTTCTAGGTCCAAAAAATTTAAGTCCTAGCTACATGTTTTGAGTATATGTAATGTTAATTGATTACGATCAGGTCAAGAATATTGACATCTACTGTAATTCTCTTCAAACATCATCCTGGACCAGGCCCTTCTGCTGCTTTATAAAAGCAGGAAAGTATTTGTCTCAACTGACTGTGTCTGCCAAGTAAGAACTCGGCACACACAGCAGCAGCTGTATATAAGATAGTCTTCATTACCACAGGGATTCAGGTCTAAATTCAATGAGCTTAAACTACATATAAAAAAAAAAACAAAATTAGCAGCGAGATTCTCCTCTTTTATTTTTGGTAATGAAGTAGCATGAAAGATTTTTCTAAGAAGTATAAAAAACGGTCTTGCTATATAAATTGCTAACTTTATGTTTTAGAGGCTCAGTAGTTAAAATTAATGGAAGCCTTTGTTTATTTGTCATTTATCTGCTTTTAAATACTTACAGTGAAAAATACGGAAATCAATGTATGGATGAGAACCTCTTCTCTCTGTTTCAAATCCTGCCCGACTTCTTACTCGCACATCTCCTAGAAACAGGGTCAAGAGTGAAATAAAAGTGTGGAAGAGTGGCAGAGATACAATGCAAATGAACATAGCCTGGAGGGGTAAAGATTCATGTACTTAAAGGAGGAGGGTTATTCAAACAAGAGGCCTGTTTCAATGCTTTTTGTTTTAAAGGTGAAATTCAAAACAAAGTTTGAAGACTTGTTAAACATGCAATTGCATGCTTTCTTGTCAAAATCTCTCCTGCCTAAGCATACGTTGCCAGAAGCATGTGATAAGCATTCAGATGAAATTAGGAACAGCTTGCTACACCGGTATGGTAAAAAATGCACCTTAATATGACAGGAAACAACAACATTAAAAGTTGACTTGTTCCTCAGTAACACACAAAACGATAACATTTTGTACAGTACAAAAAAGATTCAGCTTCTAGAAATGGTAGCTTTTAGCAAATAAGCTAGTTACAATATGGTTTTATATTACATAATATTTTCCCACTAGTGTTTACTTACTTGAGCTCAGCTGTTTGAATATTACACAAGAGCCTATTAAAATACCAAAATTCAGTATTAAAATTTTATCAAACTATTTTTCACTGCAGTTAGCTTCAACCTGAATCTTTTAGCATGCTAGATGAATCCTACCTATGCATTTTACCAACTGAAAGCTGATCAGTATTCTTTCATTAGGTAATTGTATGCATTAATGTAAGTAGTTCACCTGGGTTAAAAGTTTTCATTTAAAATCCTTTAGCAATTACAAATTTGGGCAAAACTTTGAGGGAGGATCAAATGCAATANAAAAAAAAAAAGTGAAATTGAAGATGTGAAAGTGTTCTGGCTTCTAATTATGAAAATCCTTCAAGTGTAGTATTCTCCTGTCCTCAAACAGTGATTTTTCATATGAACCCAAGAAACTAAGACTGATGTTGTAAGCACAACGTAAAAATATAGCTTTTTAATTTCCAGCAACTGACAATATTCTAGTATCTTGAGAGTGCTTTTTTCCCTTTTCTTCTCCATCCTGCTAATTTGTAATGTTGAAGCAGGCAACTTAAGTCAGAAAATAGCTAAAGATACTAAAATTTCAGTAATATGCTTTTAATATTTAATAGGTGTCTTTCTGGAGATACATGTCTATAAACACTGACATATCTATAGTATCACAATTCATATGAATGTTATCTTGTGAGGCACACTGGAAGGACCACAAAAAGATAAGTAGACCCAAGGCTCCCCAAATAATGAGTTTAAAGTTCACATACCAGTAAGAACATAAATACATGTGGTTTTCAGTTATTACTCCTTTGTTTTTTCAAAACTGAAAACCTTAACAGAGCTGCAAGGGAAAGTTACCCAACCACTACCTGTAAATACTATTTTTCAGACCACTGGCAATATATTACTTATAAAGGTTTCAAGCATTCATCTGAGCAAAGTGCAAGAGGCTTGTCTTGTTCCAGGCAATACAGAGGCAGCAAATTGTAGAACTCTTCTGTTAGGCACAAGCAACTGGTGAATTTTATTTACAAAATAAGTGAATAAAAAGGAAAAAGGGAGGAAACTTTGGAGAAGAGGAGGTAAATGCATTAGTTGCTGTGTATGAAAATACCAATTTACACAGAGGAAAATGCAACTTTCATTACCTTTCACCCATATTTATCTGGGAAATCATAGTAAAACTGTGTGAATGAGTTCACCAGCCGAATTAAAAGAAAAATAAGAGTTTTTTGTAGTTAAGCTGATTATTTTACAAAAAAAAAGGTGATACAACTTTTGTGAATTATAGTTGGTTTTCAAGGCAGTCTGAACTTTCAAAATTTACCAACCATAACGTGAACTACCAAATAGCTTCAGTCAATGTGCAACTAGGCTTTGGTGAACAATTTACTTGTTCAGATTGTCAAAAATAGAAGTTCACAGAAACATACCTGAAGACTAAAATGGAATTCTGCAAATAACAAAACAAGCAGGTTCATCTGATAAATGATACCCAGAAAATTTCTCCCTACCTTGTTCTTTTGTTTATTTGCAAGTACCTAGTCTAATAGCACAGAGAGAATAACAGTAACCCTGTTACCCTTGAAATGCCCACAATGTTGTGGATTCTGAGGAGGAAAATAAAAAATCAGTCTACAAGTAAAATGCAAAAGTACAACTGACTACATTGCTTTAGTAATAGTAATTACTAAACCATATATTTAGAGGAATAGTTAGCCAAAAGAAGGGCAGATATACTAAAAATGCACATGGCAAACTATTAGAAAGGCAACTGTAATATGGGAAAAGTAAAATGAGGGTATTTACCTGCATACACATGAAATGGGAAATTCTCAGAAAAGAAAGCAAAATATTTTCATTGAATAGCTGTTAAAATCCTCTCTCCTCGATCAGGGTAGCAGCAGAGGGTATTTTAAGAGCCAAGATCTCAACAATGGATGAATTTTTTTAGAATGCATTTGGATTTATTCTGGAAAGAGATATCACTTCTACAGGACAGGAATTTATCACAGGAAAGAAAGCAGAAATTCCTATTGGGCCAAAACAAAGGCAGAAGAGCTGTCTCTATTATTATTGTATAGAACTACTGCATTTTTCAAGATTTCAGACAACAAATATGCTTGGAAAAGTCGGTACAAGTGGAAGTTGAAGATACCATACATTCATTTGAAATGTCTATGTGTATAGAAGCATAAAAAGGAACAGCATCAAACTGGCTGCACGTTAGCACATTATGAAATGATGTGCTATTAGCACAGTGAGACTAATCTCTATTGCATATGTATATTTAGTCCCAAAACATCCAGAAATACTAGACCATCATTATGCATTCACTGTTCAGTTAATCTGACCTGCTAAGACCAATAGATCCCGAAGCACCCAAGTCATTGTGCCTGCACACAACGTAACACATTTGCATTGATTTGCTTGGGAAATTCTGCACAAGTTTTTTATAAAACTCTATGACTCTGAAATGATACAGAATTTAATTTTAAGAAAGAGACATGTTTATCATCATAGGTAAAGGCACAAGACATTTCAGATTTAAGACTAGTTTTCTAAGACAAAAGGACACTGTTACATAACTCCTTCAAACAGCAACAGAAGTCCACCCTCAGAGCCAATCATTATTATGGTAGCTGAAAGATAATTCAAATTCAACACCTAAACCAAAGGAACTTATGAATAGTTTTTGTTTATTTAGACCTTTAAAAAAAAATCAAAGTGGTTACAAAATCTTTTGAAACCATCAGATCGCACCGTTTGCTTATAGATAAATTTCCTTGGGTGTGGCAGAAGTGGTAGCAAGCTGACAGTTTTCATCTTAAGTGTCTCTTCTTTAGCCACTCTGAAAGAGACTCCTCTGCTTCCTTAAGGGAACACATTCAAGTCCAGCATCTTAATGACAGTGGACTTCCAGGAACAATTTTTTTCCTCTTTGAGAGTTTCTGTGAATCCAAAGAATCAAGAGAAAGATTTAAATAACGTGAAGCCTTCCTTTCAAAGTCTGATTTTGTGCACAAACATGACGAAATACCTGTTGGCTGAGTATTTAACTAGCTTTTTTTCCCCCCAATAGTTCTACGTGACCAGGATTGCTCGCATTTTTAGGACAAAGGCCATAGAGGCAGAAAATCAACTGAAAACTGAAGAAATAGTGGAAGAAGGAATGTAAGAGGGAGCTTTGCAGCTACAGCTGAAAAGGAATCAGGCTGTAACAAAACTTACCTTGAGACATAGTTCCTACCCCTCTCTCAGATTCCTGCTCACACCGCAAGGACAGCTCCGATACTTACGGGGCAGCTGAAATGCCATAGCTGACATCCCTGTGCGTTAGGGTTACACAGCACATACTTCGTGCTACCCTAATACTCCAGCGTGGCACAGTAACAATGCAGCAGCTGCTTGGGGAGCTGAGGCCTTCTGGAGCAGGGGCAGAACTCTCAGAGATCACGGAGGACAGCTGGGAGCAGAAATTACGACAGCCACCTCAAGGTAAACCACCCAAGTCATGAAGTTGTGAAGAGCAGGATTTCCAAAAGAATTACTAGCTTCATAGATTAAAGTTCCTATTATATTTGTTGGAGAAACAGATGACAGGTCAGCCAAATATGCAAGAATTAAAGCAGAAGGAATACAACAAAACAACTGCGACCAGAGAAGAGCGTGCACCTGCACTACACAGTAGCTTGCCTCTACTGTTTCCTATTTAAGTGATCAAGACCTCTAAAGGAGAGTAAAATGCCCCAGTTTTAGTTGAGAGGTGCATGCTCACAGATACAAGCAGTCAGTGCCCCGCTCTTTCCACCCCATGCATAGTAGCAAAATTTTCAGGCAATATAAAACAAGAAAAAAGAAACCAGAAAAGCAAAGAGAAAAATCAAGAATGTATCAAGATCACACAAAGCACTTACAAGAAATTTTGAGAATTCCTCCTAGTTGCTGAGAGAAGTAGCTGACTGAGGTGATGCAGATATATTAGCCCCTCCAAGGTCTTAAAAGAAAAATTCTACAATGCTGCATCTGTATCTGTATTTTAAAATAGTAAATAAGCCATTTGGGAGTGGCTTAGTGTATATTTTGGGAATGGGGTATGACAGATGAGTCATTAGAGTCAACACTGTTTATGTCGACACTGATGAAGAGAGTTAAGAGCTAGTTGTTTATTTTGTGTACCCCTACAGTTTGATCTTTTAAATTGAACCTGGAAACACTGCCATACCACAGGAATTTCTATTTCCTCATTGCAAATGAACTGCCATTAGATTCCGTTAAAGGAAGCAACTCTACAGCTAGGCACAACTAAACAGAGGCAGAGGGAGGTGCCCTAGATACCCTTAGCATTATATTTTTGGTCTGCTAAAATAAACACCTTATCAAGGTACAGTTTATTACTAAATATAGTCTGTTTGGAATAATAACCAACCAAGTACAAGGCAAAACCTCTCATGACTGTTCCTAACTTCTCGTTAACTTACAGCTGAGGATTCCTTACAGCTTAGTCTGCTAAGGTGTGCTAAGACAAATTAGAAAAACAAAACCAAAACCCTCAAAATACTGCGTGAGAAATGCAATACTTCACATTTCTCGCAAAAAAATCTGATTTAATATATTCATTCTTGAATATACTCTGGTAAGAATGTTTCTACATACCAATGCTTCCAACTGTTCAGCTTTCAGGCTGGTCTTTTTTACAGTCCATTTACAAATACAACAGTAATAGATCTGTAAATATTTGCTAACTTGTACAGCATAGTGTACGCAACAGTTGGGGGGGGGGATCCATCACCAACAAGTGAGAAAGTAAGACAAATTTAGCATACTGATTCAAACATCCAATGAGCAATTTTTTGTTTGCTTTTTGGTACCTTCCTCCCCCAGCCAAGTTAGTAAAGGTCAATCCTTTAAAAGACTTACTGCCTCTGAACAGCTAGCATCAACAGCAACGAATGTCAGCAAGTTACGCTATTCATAATTATTAGATTATGTGATTGGTGCTTGTTAATTCCAATGAGAGAACAAGTGAAAATTTCATTTACTTAACATCACGTTCTGAATATATTCCAGTTCTGCCTATGAGAATAGCCAAAAAAATATTTCAAAACAAATGAGATCTTTCCCTCAGGTGTATATACCAAGAACCACAGGAAGACATGCTTTGCTTTCCCCTAGATTTACTTGAGCATTATCACAAACCCTTCTGCAGAAGCGATGGGCCTAACTATTTCATGGTACAGTTAAACTTCCAAAGTAGCAAAAAAAATCAGATTATTCTCCCCAGAAATTAAGAGTTTTTTTCTTACAAACTGAGTTTCTGTCACTAGCAGATTAATTTTAAAGAGATAAACACAGACATACACTTACAGTACCTTTAATTCAAGCCTATCAATGCATTTTAAAAATAAATTAATACATATGTCCCCTGCCGTAGAATTAAAAGTACTCAGTTTTTAGGATTTTGAAGCAGAAAAATTGTATTTTCTAATTACAGCACAAAAGTTTAGTTTAAAAGAAGTTCAGAAAAATCAAAGAAACAAAACTACCTCAGGCCTGAATTTAGTTTCTCATTCTTATGACTAGAGCAGAAAAATCACATTTTGAAGAATTCTAGTGTTAATCCTCCAGAAAGGCTGATTAAAAGTTAAAGAATTATTTTAACTTTTGAAAATTAAATAAACTTATTTCCAACAACAAGAACACAGCAGCTTTTTCAATAAACATTTAGAAAACAGCATCTTCTGTCCTCCTCCCCTTAACAAATCTCCAAAGTAATTACATACTCTTATAAAAAATCCTTCAGTAGACAGTCAGTGCTATAGTATTAACAACTTCACGAAGTTAAAAAATCAAAGTAACCGAAAAACAAAAATGTGAAGATGTTAATTCAAAATTGGATTTATTTATACGTAAGCATGCATATGCCTACATATGTAGGTTATGGCTATAAATTCATATATATGCACACATGTGTACACATGCATATAGCTTACAACTTTAAATTCATAGACAACGCCATTATGAATTTCTGGGGACTTTAATACATACAATATACAACTAAATTGAAAAGACTCAGGGCATAAAAAGACATGTTCTGGCTGATTTAGTTGGAGCCAGTTAAGAATTTATAACCAGTATCTGTTGATGTTCATTGAGCTGTGTGAGACACCAAGCAAGCATTCGTAGTCCATTTCAACACAAAATCATAGCTCAAGATGGCTTAAATTAAGTGGCATAATTTTGCAGTGAAACAGACTTAGAGTATATACACAGTCCCCACGCCATCTGCACCACCAGCAGCCTCCAGAAGAGGTGCGGAAAGTACTGAATCCGGCGGCCAGATCTGCAAGAGCTTTGCATCTTTCTCCTCCCAACGACTGACCTCAGCTCTTACTGCTTCGTACCCACTATCAACAGAGTGTTTCTCCCAGATGCTTGCCCCTCCGGTACTGTTCTTTCATTTTCATTCGGCTTTACCCTTTCTCTAGTTACTGCTCTGCAAACATTCTTCAGTAAATCGACTAAACTAATGCATGCATC
The DNA here is from genome assembly GCA_013398815.1 of Ibidorhyncha struthersii. Classification (NCBI taxonomy): domain Eukaryota; kingdom Metazoa; phylum Chordata; class Aves; order Charadriiformes; family Charadriidae; genus Ibidorhyncha; species Ibidorhyncha struthersii. The sequence continues at coordinate 64,860 of VZSZ01003315.1, read as the reverse complement.
CTGTCATGCATCCTTTCCCTTCTCAAGTCATCTTCTCAGATTACAAAGAGAAGTATTGTTTAAAATTGTATCATTATTTTAAGAACACCTTGATCCTTTCATAGCCTCAGTACTGAAGTTTTTAAAAGCATGTGGTAACTCTCACATAAGTGTGCTTTAAACTACAGTTTTAACCAGAAGGATACCATGCAGAAGTGATAAATCCATCACAGAAATAAAGATCAATCATGAGTCACTTGGAAAACGTAACTTCTACCAAACACGTTACGTTAATTATAAGAACATTTTTGTGTAATATAGGAGGAAAACATCCAACAATGGTTAACTAAGAACAAAAAAAAAAAAAAAAAAAAGGGCCAGAAAAAAAAAAAAAAAAAAAAAAAAGGGCAGACAGCCAAAAAACCCAAGTCACCACAAAAGAAACCAAACTCTTAAAAAAATCTAACCAGATTATTATCCAGGAGAAAGGGAATGATAAGTTTAAGAATTCAACACTCAAATATAAAAAAATAATTCTTTTAAATCAATCGTAAGGTTAGAAGTTTGCAATGTAGAAACTGGTATGCTTACCTAGCATACGAATGTACAACGCAGTCTGATCAGAGCTGTCATAGGAAATTGCTCCACGTCTCTGTAAAAAAAAAAAAGTCTATTTTATGCAAATGAGAACTGAATCATTTTTAAATCAAAATGAAAATAAAGTACAAACTGCCCATTTCCAATTTAACTCTCAATTAATTTTGGAAATCTGAACATGCATCTTTCAAATATATATGTACCGATTTTGTTTTAGGTAGGGACAAAGGAAGGACAGGAATTGGTTGTGAAAAGATTATGTAAAACAGAACCAGAGCATGGAAAAAATATCCCACCTAAATTTCTTTCCAGCTGCTCCTCCATCATTCCTCACAATAAAAAAGGCACAAAACAAGATTAAGCAAACACAAAAGACCGTGCTCCTCATAGCCTTCTAAAATGTAATACTTAAAACAAATATTTGCAGTTCCTGGTTTATTTGTTTGTTTACTTTTACCTATGGAGTATTTCCATCTTTCAACACTAAAAGTAGTTTTAAAAGAAGTAAAAGAACTCAAATAACACCATTACTGCAGTCTTAGGAATTCAACCTACATTCTGCAAGGGCAGGAATTGCCAGCCATGTGCTACTTTCATTCCACCTCTGTAGGCAAATCAAGGTACCACTGCAGCAAGATGTAATACACAAAAGTATTTTAAAGGAAAAAAGCACGTGGTATTTCACATTTGATGGTAAAAGTCTAAGAGAGTCATCAGGCTACCTATGCATGACACTGAGATACTCCCATATAGGCTGTATTTCTTACCTACACAAAATATGTATGTTCCATACATATTCAGCTAATGCAGTAATAGTTATAATCCGGGAAGTCTCCCATGAGCGTGGTGATCTGGTCCTCTAATGGCTAAAAACTGGAGGAATGTTCTTATAGTTAACACAACACTAGCATCATGTAGTCTTCAAAGCTTGGCACAACCTAGCACCCAACCTCACGCCTTGCCTTTACTGTACTTTCACCATCTTCTGCCACTTCCTAGGGCCTTCATTAACGTTACTTCTTAACCCTAGGATCAGAGGGTCACCTTCACAATCAGACTTCAATTCTGCCAGTTCACAACACTTGTTCTTTGAAGAAATAAGATTTTTTTTGTGTGTGCGCACGTTAAAAGCTCCTACGACCTTTCTGTGTCCACCACACTTCTTATTTACACTAAGGATAGTGAAGTCCTGGGTGCCACAAAGGGTTATCATACCTCTTTGAGAACTTCAGATAAAAGCCAACCTGGAGGTGAACGTAGTCACCCATTTTTACCTTTACATAGCAGGAACAACACTACACCAGGGACAACACAACAAATGCACAAGTTCAGAAGATGGGAAACCAAACCATGTTAGGAAACAGGACAGAAAAATACATGTTGGACATTGACAAGAATTCTAATATAAAGAAAAAGAGATAAAGAAACAAATTACTTGGAAGCAGGGGAAAAGGCAAAATTGCTTATAAACATCTATCAACAGAGCAAATCGAATGCACACACAGACAGACTAGAGATTAATAACCTCTGTCAGCATGAGTTACACAACTGATGTGTTGACTCCAAACCCAGAAGTTACACTTCATTGTTTCATTATTTTTCTTGCTAAAACAAGAAAAAACACCTCGCACTTCAAGTCAGAAAAGTTTTCCCAAAGTTAAGCTTAATATTTAATTACAGAAGTGACCAAAGACTGACCTAGCTCCAAATGGGGTCCAATTATAGTAGCTGTTGTAAAGACTATGAGGAAGACCTCCCTGTACAGCACTTCTATGTTGTCTTAGCTTTTGTTCTATATTTTCTTGGAGGACCATAAACCATGCAAATAATCCTTCCCTTGAAATACGGTTGTACAGCATTTCTCACAGCAGTGTGCCTGTCCTGATAAGAAAGGCAGCAACGCATCTCATCAGCCAGAAAATGATGCTGTTTTCTAACATTTTCAAATTTCTTCATATAACCTACCTTTGAGTTCCAGCAAATCTCAGCTGAATATATTTTCAGTAGCCTGGAACATTTCATATTACTGACTAGGCACAATCAGTGATGTAGTTTAGTGCTAACTTGCAATTTGCACCTGTCTATCATAGTTTTCTGGACATGTCCAGTACAGTTCTGTAATCCAATACAGGGGAAAGCTAAGCACACATGCAGCTAGAAGTACCATGCCCAAATGGAGAATTAGTCTCCAAGAAGGCAAACAATATGCAAAAGTTTACTGAAAAGTAAATCCTTTTGATATACTGATTCTAAAACATTAATTGCGCTCTAAAACCTAAAATGTTATTTGCTAGGTATACTACATCCATGTATGCTATCAAACACAAAGCATATTTTTAAAAACATAAACCAATTGCTTATACAAACAAGTGATTTTGTTCTGCAAGGACTCCGAAAGATCTTGTCAGAATCTTTGAACAATCAAATCCTTTTAAAATTACTTTTCAAAGTTTGGTTTCCCAAGGAAAAAAGAGACAATTTATTGTGTAAACCTTACCAATAATACTTAAGAGTAGCAGAACAATTTCAGCTAATTTTGCTAAAAGAGTAGAGGTCCTAAACATGCTTCATTCATTGAAATTTGTTAAATAAGGTAGGTAAGAGGACAAGTTCCACCAAGGGACAGATACAGGGTTGGTGATGAGTGGTCAGACCTCGCACCTTTATACCAGGCAAATAAGCGAGGTACAGATAGTTAGGAGCACTGTGGTGGGAAGTCAGAGACAGGGAGGCAGCTAACGGCACCAAGGTTTTTAGCAACTTGTGATAGGTAGGTTAATTAAATAATATTATGCTCACTCAGCCATGGATTGCTTTGTGTCAGCTCACACTCCAAATAGCTAACAAACCATGTACCACAGGTTGAGGTGTATCACCTATTTTCCCACTTCAAATAATATTGTCCGCGTATTAGTTATACTACCCCTGCACTACTCCACAAAAATGAAAGAAAAAAGGCAAAAAAAAAGAGAAGCAATTTAATCTACCCTGCCTGTGGTTCTTTAAGATACTCTGCCCAGATTCCACTTTTTAAATCCAGCAAAAAGAAAGACCAGATTTAATGCATCAGCTTCTGCCGAGATGTGAACTGTCACGTGCAGCAAATTTTGTAAGCAGAAAGGCAAATACGTCTTGAAGAATTAAAGTTCCCGTAAAGCACTCAACAGTTCAAACAATTTAATCACCAGGATTCTGCCCTTGGTGACAGCCAAAAACGCCTCCTCCCTCGTTGCTAATCAAAGGCCCACTCTCTGTTGCCTACACCAAGACATCAAGACTATACTTACACTAAAAATTTACCTTACTTATACAGCTGACTGTAGCACACACTGCGTCAGCCTACAGAAACCTTGGCTAAAACCTTCATGGACAGAGCTTGACTTCTGGCACTTCAAAATATCATGTTATTGTTAATATTGTTAACTCATTTAGCATAAAATTTTATTTCTAGATCTCTGCCACCTCTTTGGTCTACCTGAAGCTTTGTACCTGTTAACTGTAAAGCATATTGAACTCCTTAACCCTCTGTACAAATCTCAAACAAATAAGCATCATTCCAACAGGCAGACAGAACTACTAGTGCTCAAACCAAAGACAATCCTAAATGTGTTTAGGAAGGTTCTCTCTTCAAGCACAAGGACAACTTGGTCCAGTGGGAAGGGAATATCTGCTGGACTCCAAGTGATTCAACAAATTCCTCAAACGATTAGGTGAGGTTCTTAACCACTCCACTCCTTTCCAGACATGAGCATGGCCATCTGAACTGGGTGGGCTGTTTTGCCTCAGCAGTGAAGGCAGATGTCAGCAAGATGGCTGGGAAGGATTGTTTACCCTAGACTTCCACTTTGAAAACCTCACTTAAAATTTCAGTTTCATATTAGAACGTCATTTATTCTTCCAAAGGGCAATACAGTAAGAAAAGCTTTTATTTTTCCTCTCTTTTGTCACATTTTTATGGAAAGTGAATAGAAGAAGTTCAAACTGAAGTGGCAGATCCATTAATCCTTTAAGAACAACGACGACACAAGGACTCCACAAAAACAGGCAAACGGAGCATCTAACAAAAGAGAGATTTAAGTCAGATCTTTCTGCAAATCTTTTCACAAGAGTACAGGAAGTTATTAAAGGCCATGCAATGGGAATGACGTGCCAAAATAGCACATAGATATATCTTCAAAGGGAAACCGCTCCAGTGATGCTCGGGAGTACAGCATATGCATGTAACACTTGGAAACGCAGCACCTGCTGCTGTTTGTGCCAAACAGAAACGTTTCCACTGATGTATCAGTTTTACCCCAAGGACTTCCCAATCCAGTTCAGAGCAGAGCACCAGCATGACTGTTGGGCACTTCATTCTGGCAAGCGCCAGCTTTTTGACTGTCAAGGGAAACAACTGCTGGTCTTATCCTGTAACAGCAGAAAGAAGCGGGTAGAGCGCCTGGCCTGCAAAATTCAGTACCTCCTATCTGAAAGAACCACCTGTGCTTTTTGATGGAGCACACATCCCTCATTTTGCGACTCAGTAGTTTATTTGGAAGCTGGGAAAGGACCAGAGGACAGCAACACAGCCAGTCAGGTATTTTTACCTATTTGGCTTTTCCGCCCAAGTTATTGCCCATCAATCAGAGGATTATTTTGAGATGGAGAAACTGAGAACAAGTTTGGAGATGCTGTTATATCATGGCAACTGCAATTTACTGCTTATACTGCCTCAAATATATACACTTGGAAACTATTTAAGAGTCTAAGACAATTTATCAACTAGAAGTCCCTAGACCGCCATTTACCATAATTATTAAAATTATTTCAAGTAATTAAAAGTTCCATGCTAACATGAGATCCACAGTTTTCTACAAGGCATCACACCAAGTTTTTACTCACTAACACACTGGAAACTATTCTTTTAAAGCACTTAAGATACTGTCCTTGAAGTCAGACAAGCCACTGCAAAATGGTCCTACTACTATTTTCTAAATATTGCGCTGGAGTTCAAAGCAGTGTTTTGAAGGTTTATCAAACCAGTGATAAGAAAGTGTAGTTAATTTCACAAAGGCAATGCTAATCAGCAATAAGACATGTACTCCCCCTTCAAATATCTGAACGTGGCAATTTTAATGTTTTCTTCCATATAAAGCTATTTCACAAGATCCTCTCTCAAGAGAGATGGCAATCATTTATAAAGTTAGCTATTGTTCGAGTGATAGTTATCAGCGTTAGTGATACATACATCTAACAAGCACCTGTAAGGCATTTTCTCTTATACACCTTAGATGTGTATCATGTGGCATCATAAGATTTACCCAGTTTTATCAACATAACTTCAAGATTTAACAACAATATACAAAACAACAGCCTGAAAATTAATCAGAAAAGAAAGCATAGCCAAAAACCAGCACCGTTGACTTATATAAGGACAGAAACACATAGATATTACGTTTAGAAACTAAATCAAAATGACAGAAGGACTCAAAAGCAACAACAAAATAAGATAACTGGATGAACACAAATTCTTTAGAAGAAACAACTGTTAGCACATTTAAAAACACAACCATAAATAGCAAAGGTTTTTATGTTTAAACATATTGTGAAAATTCGTATTTTTCCCATTTTAACAGAATCTTTGACCAAACTGAATTACAGACATAATCCTTAAGCAGGCTTTTTATGTCAGTTTTCAGAGAACCAGCAATTCAACATTATACCAGTAAAATGTAGATGATGTACTAGCCTAGCACACTGGCTGTAAAACTTGGGAATTTAGAATCTGCCTTCAGTCACAAGTGAACATCCATTAGGGCATCCTGGTCTTTCTTGATGTGACAAAAGTTATCACAAGCACCAGCAACTAATCGTGACTGGTTTTGCTTTTAGTAAATTTAGAACTGTGTTATTAGCAATGACTGAAGCATGGATACCTAGCAAAGCTTGTTTTCACAACAAATTCAAATTCATGTTTGTTCAGATTCTCCTGTTAATTGTACAAAAATGTTAAAATTGTGTATTAATAAAAAAATCTATGTATAAATGCATGAACTCTGATTAATTTTTTTTTTCCCAGTTTCCCTCATTCTCTCCAATGATTCTAGCCCTCTTCACAATCCTAAACTTAAATTTATTCCTCCTTTTGGAATCAATTCCAGGTTAGGCAGCAAGCTGTGCGGAGAAGAGCCTGGTCTCATCTCCAGGCACCAATCCCACCTATATTTACTACCACAATATACATTATGGGGATACTTATGTTGTTTAGAATGACAGAGTAGGAACTCCTAATTTTGTCTAACATTAGCACACATTTTTCAAAACCCAGGCATCTCAAATGGAAAGGCTACAAAGTAAGTGAAGTCACCAGTATTTCACCTAAGCAAACAAAACTGGTATTTCCACTCCCGTAGCCCTGAAATCAACAATACAAAAAGGATATCCTGTCCAGGAAGCAAAATACACTAATTTGTACTATTCTCACTGTGTTTAAAGTTGTTTTCCCCTTATTTTTCACAAAGTCTTTAAAGCGCTATAAAACTGAAGATCAGTTAGTGAAGGAGGCAAACGAACCCTCGCCATTTAGAAGCCATTTCAGTTCCCTTTTCCCCCTGTCTCCTCGCTGGCCCGGCTACAAACACGCTCTTCCCACTTCAAGGCAGGCAAAAGTCGAGAGCCGTATAAAAACTTAAGAAACACAATCTTCAGTGACAAACGATGTGTTTCCAAAACAGATTAGATTTAAAAAAAAAAAAAAAAAGAAAAATACGCACTCAAAGTTCTTAATGACTTGTGGTTTCTTTTTTTCCGCTTAGGTGACTCAAACCCAGTTAAGCCAACCCAGAGCAATGAAATGGCCTACCTTAGACGTAATCCATCTGATAAGGATCACAGCCAGACACCAGATCAATGCAATTCCCATCGGATCACCCCGCGGACGTGAAGCATACTNGCGAAAAAAGGAAAAAAAAGAAAAAAAAAAGAAAAAAGAAAATTTACGACCGGAGGCCTCGGCAAATAGTAAAAGCTCGCTAAACCCTACGGGAGGGGTAAAGGAAATGAAACCCCACGATTACGTGCTTTTCTAGCACTGTATTTTAACACCAGAGGATCGAACTCCAGCACGCAAACCACCTGAGCTAAATCGGGATACTGCCTTCAAGTGCTATAGGAGTCCGTTTCCAGCAGATTTCACCGTAGCCGATATTCCTAAATTCCTTTTAATCTCTGCCGCCCGGAGAACTGCTATGAAGCAAACTTCAAAACACCCTGCCAGGTTGCCTTTATAGCAGTTTACTGTAAATAATGTTAAGGCAGCAAGTTAACACACTGAATACATGCACCCATTGAAACCAATCGGGGTTCTCCAGTCTTTCCTTTTGCCCGCTAAATACCAAACCATCCGTCACGCTGCCTTTTCTAGCCACACATACCCATGCCTCAGCTGGCACGTTGCTTCGGTTTATTGCTCCAAGAGGGCTGAACTTGCCTACAGTCCCCCTCTCCCACCCCTGGCACTTTCCAGAGTTGCAAGCAGACAAATTTCCCCCAAGAGCACTGATCATTGCAGCCAAGTGGTCCTATATACTTGGTGCAGCTTTGAGACGCATTTTAATTTTTGTCATTTTAAGCTGACAAAAAATGTTGCTTTCCAGAAATACAGAAAAACCTCAAATAGTCTGGAAAAAAAAGCAACTATAGAGGGGGGAAAAAAGGAACGGCATGTGGGACATTGAGGAGTTTGAAAGGATGAAGTTGAATAATTGAAAGGAAAATTATAGAAAGATTCTGGTCTTCCTACAGTTACTGCAGATCATATTGCAAATTCCAATACGTGCACAAAATAGAAAAGTTAACACAGATTATCAAAGGAATAACTTTAGCACTGAGAAATTAATCTCCTCCGATGCACAGGAAAAGGGGACACATACTACAGTGGTCATTTACTGAATGAAGGAGAAGACTCAGTAACTGGGATAGAGCGCTGTTATACGATTCCTAATGTTTGTGCTGGCTTTCAAGCTATCATCATGATCTCGGCATCAACTGTGGGTTCCTACAGCACCATTACATTCCAAACACATATCTTCAGCTCTCTCCCCTCCCCACACCCCTGAAAAGCAGTCAGATCAAAACCATAGACAAGAAGATTCAGAAGGGACCTTTTGGTAACTCACTCTATGAATACAGTGCTTATCTAAAGGTCTGTCAAGTTCCACCCAAAATACAAACTGTCACAGAGGGAGATTTAAAAAGGTTACCCTCTCCAAACACTTGACAAGTTTAAAACACCCTGACAATTAGTCATCACCAGTCTGATGTTACTCTTAAAAAGAAAGAAAAAAATCCCCCCCCAATAAATGGCATTAAGCTCTATTTGCACAAGCAATTTGGCACAACTAGAGCAGATCAAAACACAACTGCTGCTGAGATCTTTACACCTATACTATAGGAAGCCCAGGAGGTTTTTTTTGCAGGCCACATTTACTGAAACTGCCTGAACCAGACCCTACCACAGGAGGTTCAAAGCTGCCAAAAATGACCGATAACTGGTCAAACCTCGTCGACCCTATCAAGGATTCAAGTACACTTGGTGCATGCAAGGAGTGGAATGGTTTAATTTCTTTTGAAAGGAGCCTAGCTAGCACATATCAAAACCACTCTGGAAAACAAATGGCCATGATAAACACAGACAATGAAGTGATTTGCTTCAAGACTGAACTCGCCTCCAAATAAAACTCTTAACACACACAGCTTTATATTCTTCAAACGGTCAAGCATTTCTCTCCACCACCACAGTTTTCAATCCCCGATCAGTCTTTTCTGCTTTCCTGTCTCAAAACACATGAAGGTGTTCTTGGAGCATGTGAATGATCTTATCCCAGGTGCATGGAGCAAGCCTTTCTTCCAACAACAGTGGAAACACAACATTATCTTTGAAAGCCCAGTGATACAAAGTAATCACCCTTTCCTCTTTTCTGTTCCAATAGTAAGTGGTTTAATTAATTAGCCTCCTCATACTTAAAGTTTTTATTAAAACTACTGTCTTACACATAAGTTTAACACCACAACACAGAAATAAAAATATCTGCCCACCTGTTAAGCACCACTACAGCACTATTTGTTTTAACTATGGCTTGGAAATGGAAAGACTGTTTCAGAAATAGGATTCTGAATTTGGAGACAGAGGAAGACCAAAAAGTGCACTGGTTTGTATGAGAAGTATAAGAAATGAACAAAGAAGCTGAAGTGCTTCTTTTGGGGAAAGTACTGCTTAGAATAACCCCATCAACAACGCTGAAGCGAAATAAATGATGTTTTACAAGTATATGAAAGAAATTATTCAAGGTCATTAGCAAGTATGGTAAAGCCTCAGGCACCAGACTACACAAAAATAAGGTAATACTAAATTCCCTCTGTAACAACATACTACCTATTATACTACCTAAGTTCTGGGAATGCAATCAATCAGTGACCTGATTACAAGCTGTGGACATCACCATCAATCACAGCTTCATTTTGAAATGAAGGAGCACACCAGAAAGAAGAGCTATCATACATTGCATTTTTTGCCTTTTAAAAATTATGGAAGTTCCTAAGGCTGTTTCATTTTCTTCTTCTCTTCCCTGCTTTTTCACAGATCTTTTTTCAGTTTTTCCAAAATTCATTTTCTCACTGCATGCAGATATACCATGTTTGATAAGGCAAGATTTCCAGTACTTAACACTCAAATATACCATACAAGTCATTATCTAGGACCTCTGTCATTACCATCAGCTCAAATGTACAAGTGCCATTGTAATCTTTTACCACTTCCAAACAAAAAAAAAATCCCAGTGATTTCAATGTAAACTTAATGTTATACGTCATTGTAGATGCATGTAAGCAGTCAAAAGCATGTTTTGCTACAATTTTTGCATTTGCTGAGTAAACATTTGTGTAATTCCTTCTAAGACAAGAACTCATTATCAATACAGTAGAAAACACCTGGGGTCTTGCAACATTTGTTACAAAGATTCCACCAAGGAATTCGCTAAAGATACCAGTTTGCTCTCTTTGTGAAACTGCCATCACATGTGACCAGCTCCTACCAATTCAAAGTAGATACCCATTAATATGCCGTGGTGATTTGCAAGGATCTAATTATTTCTGCATACACTCCTAGAGATCTGCAAGGCTTCACATGGAAACACGTTATTTCCTATTAGCATACTCTGTTATTTCAAGTACCAGGTACAGGATCCCAGTTTTACTTGGTTGTAGAGAGATGGGGACTGACCTCTTCTCCCTAGTGACAAGTGATAGGACGAGAAGAAATGGGTTCAGGTTAAGCCAGGGGAGGTTTAGGTTGGATATTAGGAAAAGTTTTTTCACTGAAAGGGTTATCCAGCATTGGAATAGGCTGCCCAGGGAGGTGGTGGATTCGCCATCCCTGGAGGTGTTTAAAAAAAGGGTAGACGTGGTACTTGGGGATATGGTTTAGAAGTGGTTTTGTCAGGTTGGGTTAATGGTTGGACTCGATCTTAAAAGGTCCCTTCCAACCTTAACGATTCTATGATCTGTTCCAATGCATATTTTTTTTTAATAAATTTTTGCAGTCCTTAAGAATGACTCAGTGTTGCCTTACAAATCTCAGTAACTACTATATGTACAGAAGTGCCTTTAAAATGCTCCCCCCCCCCGAACATTTCAGTAACACCTACAGGAAATCCAGAGTTGAAGCAACAGCACTGTATTTCACAGACATTATTGGGTCTCATTTGATGCTCCTGTTTAAATGCAGCAGGGCTTCACAGATCTCCATCACCACATGAGGTTTTTATTCAGAAGATTAAGGCCCGTTGCTAATCACTCCTACCTTCCAGAATGACCTGATTCCACATGCATGCGCCTGTACACCTGGCCCAGAAATGAGATCTCTGTGGAGTCTCCTTTGCCCTTCAAACACCCCCTTCCAGCACAGGCACAGAACAGTGGCTTGTGGCACCCTGATTTCTAGGATACATTCCTGACTGGCATAGTATTTGTTAGGGACCAGTTAGGAAACTTCACCGTGTATTAACAGCATATAAAAACAGCAGAGGAATAAGCCTATCATTTACTAATTCATCAGCACACAGTGCTAAAAAAAAAACAAAACAAAACAAAAAAAAAAAACAAAACCCACACAGCTCTAAACTCATTTCCATCTTTTTTTCACTTTTCTCTCTGTCTCATTATCTATCATGTGCAATCTCTCTCTCTCCAGCAGACTCCACTAACAAAGAATTAATTAAATGGTAATCTATGACAAGTGTTCTTGTAACAAATGTGGGTAGCTATTGCTGCAGCAAAACCCAACCACTAAATACTGCACACAAGGAAAAAGTAAGAGGAAAATATGCCATTATTTTTATGGCTACTGAGAACAGACCTTTTAGAATTTCACAATGTATACACAGTGACCAACTTCGACAAATGCTACTTCTGTTTATGTCAATTTAAAGTGTTATCTAAGCATTTCACTTTCAATTCAGCTTCTTATTTAAAAAACTTACTATGTTAGCCTATGTTGCAACTAGGTATAAGATTCCCACTATTCTAGGTGCTTATTAATAAAACCACATATCAGCTAGTAAGCAATAAACAAACATGAAAAATTAAAGAAAGTTAGCAAAATTCATCTTTTTTACTGTGTATAAATCATCATTACTACTTAACTTACTGCAAATAAACTCAAAAGACCGGTTGATCTTAAACCAAGGGCTTAGAACTCCAGAACCTGAACCTCCAAAGCCAAGGACAGCTACAGATCCAGAAGGCAGAATTTAGCAATTTCCTTAAAGACCACTTTTCATTTTCAGAAATCTTCCCCTTCAGTCTTCAATAAGATAGAAAAAGAAAGAACTCCCCCCCACACCTTAGAAAAGAAAGGATCCAATCTCAGCGAATGAACGGAAGCCAACAACCCTACATTTCTATACCACTACTCATTCATCAGCTACTCTAACGTAGCAAGAGAAAACTATCATCCTATGTGCACTGCATTTCCAAAAGGGGTAAGAGGTATTCTATCTTTTATTTTAAAAAAAAATCACATAAATCTTTGCCAAAGCAAGCACATCATTTAATGTTGCATTTTTCTGATGGCTGTTTTTAACCTTTCATCTTATTTGCTCAACATCATGCTTATGCAGCAGAAATGGCATGTAAGACTGAAAAAGTGATTTGGCAAAAATGCACATATCTTAGTTGAGGGGTGGATGAGAACACATTTAATTTCCTTGCATAGATTAAACATCTAGAAACAGATTACTTTCTAAAATGCTGCTTTTGCAACACAAATTAAAATACTCTCAGTGCCTCTGTCATATCATGAACTTCAGTTAATCTTCTGGTGATTTGTTTTACCTAACATAGTAAATTTCAAGTTTCTACAAACATCATATACATTTAAGGGATTCAAATTAGATCATTTGTCACTATGTCAGTTTGTACCATAACACTTGTTCTTACAAAAACACATCTAGCCAAAGAACTCAAGTTCTACAGTATTCTCTCCCAGTTTGTTCAGACACCCATTTTTCTGAGGCTGCTTACTTACAATTGCATTTTAAGGCATTGTTTAAATCCACAGAACTTCGATTTCTGCTTTTCTCCAGAGAAGAGATGTTGGCAAGAAGCTATACTTTTACCAAATCCTCTTTAAAGAAACAAAGTATTAAAGTTATTAAGATGACCGTTTACATCCATATATTTGTCACGCTATTTAGGAAATACTTATTTTTCAGACGTAGTGAGGCTTATTACCTTGGACAGAAAACCACTTTAGCATGGTCATACAAATGCTCAGCCAGGGCTGGTCTACATCAGCTTGTATCTGTCCAAACCTGTTTGCAGATACGGTCATCTGCTCACTGAAAAAAGGTCCGTGGCACAGCAAGAAACTGGACCAGTTTTAGAGTTCAATACAAATGCCTTTATCTGTGATTTTGAAGAGATAAAACACACTACCACTGTTACAAGATAAAGTACTGTCAGGGCCTCAGACCACAATCCGTTCAGTAAAGACAGACTGTTCTGAAGGCGAGATACAAGAAGCCAAGTTTTAGCTACTCCCGAGTTACCCTGTTTCACTATTAAACACACCTTCAATAAAGACTGAACAGTATATTGGAAGCAAATAAAGAGTAACTTCAGTTCCCACATACTCCACATATTACAAGTAACCTGGCTATGTAAGTGTGACAAGAAAACCTACCAATGTTTTAGACTTTGTAATAAAACATTTATGTTCTATTTCTAAAGCACATCCTTTGAACAGTGAAAGACTTACTGTCTCTCATACATTTAACTGGAAACCTAAATAAAAAAAACCATTGATGTTACAGTCTCACAGGAAAACAACATCATAAAATTGTCAACACATCACAACACCAGAAAAGAAAATTACAGAAATTTAAGTCACAGTAGTTGCATCTTATAATTCTTCATAAATTATCTAGAAGACACAAAGGACACGAGAAGCTTGTCCTCTAAATTCAAGGCTTAAGATTTTTCCCTTGGAGAGAAGTTTTACCAATGGCTTTTGTTCTTATATGAACACTACTAGCCCACCTCTGCAGCTTCACAGCTCCTAGAAGTCTGTTGAAAGGGGCAGCACAAGAAGCAACTGGGGCCTCTGCAGACAGCAGCTGGATGTATGAATTTCCCCACGAATCCAAAGAAGAGAGCAACGAAGTGCAATGAATGAAGGTTAAAAGGCACGGGGGCAGGGTTCAGTGCGAGTTGTTCCTTTTGACTTGCTCCCTGGATTCTCTCTCATTCAGACATAAAAAGCAATCAGAAATTAACGGATTGAAGAAAAAAAAAAAAAGGAAAAACTGAAAGTTTCTATCTGGCTCCTAAGTGACAGGTAATCTTTCATAACTATAGAGGCTCACCTCCTTCTAAGTCTAAGAAACATCTGCCTGCCTGGTTCTTGACTAGCAAGTTTTCCTTACTCCAGCATTGCTGAAAGATACTTTTAACCCCTTCATACACACTTCAATTCCCTTTGTAGGAAGTATTTAAAGAGTATTTTACACAAAATTAATATATTGACATCTCCTGAGACTCCCCAGGCAACACAGCTTCCATTTATTATAAGCAGGTATTTATACAAGGATTTTAGATATAACTTTCAAATTTTATTTTTTTTAAAAAAATGAAGAGTTCTCACAGAAAAAAACAAAACCAAAACACAACACATTTCAGCATTTCCCTAGGCACACAGGCTAAAGCTCAAAGCTTTTGAGCTAAAGCTCAAAAAATATGCTGAACATTAAAAAAGCAGTAATAAAACCGTATTTCTTTCTGGTTCCTTGCTAGCCATCAAACAAAACCATTATGTTGTCAAAAAAAGATTAAATTTCAAGGGGAAAGCTGGAAGTTTCACATTAATAAATTAAGCAGAGATGGCAATAGAACATCTGAAATAAATCAAGCCTAGCTTTTATTTTCCTGTTCTGTGATCATTTCCATTAAAATAACTGAAGGGCTACACAGGACAAACACTGAAACTGGTTAAACCATCTGCTGTCAAATCCACAAATCAATATAGTATTTTATTTGTAATATGATGGCATTACAAATGAAAATACTCATTAAGTTAAATAGTCATCACAGAGTTTATAAAGATGAAAGAGATTCAAAGAAAGATCATATTAGCCATGCCCAAGCATTTCATAAAAAAGCAAAGCACAAAGCTAGGAAGCAACACGTAGTATTTGAAATACAAAAAAGGTTAAGAGAAGTTACATTGGCCAACTACATTCAACTTCTCTCATCTCAAAAGTCTAACATTTCAAGCTTAAAAAAAAAAAAAAGACAAAAAGCCACAAAACAGACAAACAAAAAAGAAAATTAGCAGAGTTAGTTTCTGCTACAACATCCTTTCTGGAGAAAATTCATCTGGAGACTTGTCTGCACTAAACGCTTATTTCAGAGCCTGCTTATGCACCATACCCAAAAATGCTTGTAGTCTTCCATTCATTTTCCCCAAGAACTAATTAAACCTATATCCATTAAGGTTAACCTGACCAACTGCAACTGAACTGGTTAAGCAGACCAATTTCAGCTGAACTACTTCAACTTGGAAAGGCTCTAATGAGACAGCAAGCTGAAAACCCTAGCTGTCCAAATGCCACAGTTCAACACCTTCCCTCACTTTGCAGGCTGCAATGCATTGCCAGCTTCCCATCTTTTATTTTATTGAGCTGTGGATACAACCCTGTCTTACCTACTTCCAAATTCTCCTTCTCTGACCTGTAGCAGATGCAAATTTCTTATAGCGAATGCTTTAAAAACGTGCTAAAAGTTTAATAAAGGTATTTTCATGCAAAATTGATATTTTATAGACATTTACACATTTGTAAAACATGTAGTTATTGCCTTCCATTAATATTCTGTCTGTATGTGGGTGCCAGCAATCCATGCAGCCAAAGACTTTTCATCAGAAACCTAATCTACTTATTTCAGCATCTCACCCACTATAGACAAAGCTGACTCAGTAACAGAAAGAGCTTTTCAGTAGTGTTGTGGCCTACGTCTGCAGGTGTCAAACTGAAAAAGACTGCTGTGTTTGAGACTGAAATACTGAAAAGGTTCAGCCTTCTATTACATAGAGATGTCAGCATATGGTATTTTTTCCTGGATACAAAGAAAGAGTTTATTTTTTTAAAAAAGTACATCAGTACTAAGAAAGAGATAGGTGACAAAGGAACAGAAGAATTACAAGCTCAAAACTAATATAAAAAAATTCCCAGGCAAAAAATTCCGTATGATTGCAATCCCCTATTAGGGGAAGGCATGGAAGGAGGTATGGAAACAGGCATACAAAGAACATGTTCTATTAATAGATCAATACATTTTTTTATACACTTTATAGCTGGCACGTTGACATAGAAAAAAAGGGGGGAAAGCTATTAGAAAAAAGTTTAGGGACTTTTTCAACAACTAATATCCTTCTACAGCCTTGTCGAAAATACAGTATCTTTGCACAGACTTCTCATTATTCAACCTGAGTGCACATTTTATCGCATTTACAACATTCTGAGACCTCCTACAATTAAAAACCACTTTCAAGTAATTTTTCTTACAGGGATTTTGCAGCAGCATACCACTGAATTTAATATTCCATTTTTGAAGGTAACAAGATGCTATTTTCATTGTCAAGCTTTAACATTAAACAGAAATTGAATTTAAGAATCTAGCATTAAAAGAAAGTTATTTCAATAGGATTTAAAAGATTTACATTTTTAAAATTAAGTTCCATTTTCATTTTACTTAGTTATCCTGCAGGGATGCTGAAAAAAGCCATACAATTATTATATTGCTTCTTAAAGGAGCAAGAATTGTAGCAGTACCAACAAGAATGTTTATCTCTGAAGCTCCTTGCCACCCACTGGACACCTGTCAGTCTTGGCACTGGCCTTTATGTGCCCATGTAAAGAAGATTTTGCATGGCATAGCCCTCTCTTGACCAAATTAGGCTAACCTCATCTGCATTGACATCAGTGCCTATAATTTTGGAATCTCATCGACAGAAATAGCTTTATCACAGGGCCTAGCATACAAATTAAGCATCTGTATAGGGCATGCTGAACTTGTGGAAGTGATGAAAAGCTGTAGTGGAAAAATCTTAGCATACGCTTTGAAGCTATATCTAATTAAGGCAACAGTTAGCTACTTCGGGTGAATTTATTTTTTGAAATCTTGGGTTTAGTCCTCTTGCAGTATTCTCTGTTTGCACACAAGCTAGTGTTAAAACCTTTCATTTTAACTGAGAACTCTGAACAGCAGTTCAGCTTAGTACATTTGAAAGCATTTACAACTTTAGGTATATAGAAATCACACAATTTTTTATCACCAGATCCCAGTTTTGTCTTCAAATTCAGCATCACTAATCATCCTATTGTTCTGTGAGAAGCCATTTCAGCTTGCTACAGGATTATCTCCACTACTAAATTTGTGCTGTCTGTGCACAACAAACTAAGAATACCAAGACACAATTAATTTCATTAATGTTATATGACTTCAGCAGTAAGGGGAAAGTCTAGATCATAATTTCCTTATGAATGTAGTGATCTAATTTTATAAAGGGACTTTTGGAAAGAAGTAGAATGACTAAACAATTAAGCCACATAAGCAACCTCCGAAACACATTTGGAAAACGAGGGAAGAGAAAGAGAGGAGTAACTTGCACGACTGTAGCATAATTCCAGGCTCCTCATCACTCTGTCAGAGCTGGGAGTTCGCAGATAAAGAGGCGTACAGCACTGCTCACCCTGTTCTCCGAGAGAAAGGAGGATCTGCTGTCAGTTACTTCTCCAAACATGATGGAAGACAGACACGAGCCTCAATATAATTAAAGCCTTTCTCGCCTTATGAAGGAATTTTAAGACTTAAGGAAATATAGATGGGCACATAGAACTAAAGATCAGAACAAAAGAATAATATAAAATACTAAAAAGATTCTTTGCTTTAAAATAAGTTACTGAATATGGATGTCATTGCTCCTGAAGCTCCTGAATACTGAAGTGCTGAGCCTATCCCCAAAGATTTAGCTAGAAAAAAAAGCAAGAAACACAAACCAGCCTGTAGTTCAAGATCCCTGTTTTGGGGGGACTGACATGGAGAGCCGATCTGTGACATACGCGGCAGAGCCTTGCTTCCCATGCTACAGATCAGTCTACCACAACTATCCCAACTTTTTCTTTATTGCTTCCTACACAAAATTACAAATTGTCCTCGTGTCTCTAACCAGAATTTTCCATGTGTAATCAAACTACTCACTCTCATCCTACAGTCCCCTCTTTTGCATCATATCCCACCAAATAATAGTGTGGAAGAACAGGAAAAGAAAGGTAGTACATACTGTGGCTGACCGACCCATCAGCCTGGTCAAAGTCCTATTGCATACCATCCCAGAGAACGTCTCCTGGAAGTCACGGGTGAAAAGCCTAACTCTTGGTCTTTCTTTTACTTTCCAAACTGTAAAGATCAAAAACTTCTCAAATCCTGAAAATAACACATCAGTTTTCAACACCAAACTTTTATTCTGCTTTGAGAGATACAAGTATTTCTATTATGTAATTTCTATTTCTTTCAAGAAAGTTGCAGACGTGCCCTTCTAGGCAAGCAACAGACATTTTGGGAAATATCCTGCACTGAAAGGTACTCAGGGCAATAAATCACTAGCCAACATAGTCAGCCGTTTATAATCCATACTTATGATGTCCATAATTTTAACCTCACCCCCTAAAAATACAAAAAAAAAAAAGAAAAAAGAATACTGGTGCATCTTAGGTGAATTCTCTTATAGCATATACTCTTTGTTTTTTAATAGACCGAGAGTAAGATTCTATGCTGGTTTTCCACAGAGCTCCCAAGTCAATGTATGCACATAGGTTGTTGCTCCCATAATTTAGTCGTAATTCTTTATTTAAAAAGAAAAGTGAAAGGTCTGAAATGACAATAGGCTTCACATATTGCCAAGTGCTCAAACTCCAAAGGCCGAATTAATTTTCTCAGCAGCTTCTCTAAAGCACTCATCAAAAATATCAGAGCACTTCACAAGTATTCATCTTCAAAACCCCAGCCCAGCACAAAGAGATCAGAGCCCAAACATCAGTCCTGAGCACCCAATTTAAGACTGCTAGAATTGTATTCTTCCAATTTTTTAAACCACATCTAGCTCTCATGTAAGCACAGCTTCCCAGCCTGAGCTTTTTCCTCTATTGGGAGTGGGTGAAGAGGGCAGGAAAGGCAAATCAAGCTGCAAGATCTCACATCAAGCAGTTACCAAATGAGAAGCACACAATCATGATCCAGAAAAAGCTTGATTTACACGTCTGCACTAATAAGCAATTACAAGATGGAAGCATGAGAAATGTATTTTTCTCTGGAGTGGCATTTAACTTCCTTATAAGTACACACAATCCTCCATTCTTCTTAGACAAAAAACCCACAAGGAATGCTTATAACACTTCTCACAACACAAGCAAGTACATTTGGTGCAATAAAGGAGGCAGAGATTTCCTGGAAAATATTAACAAAATTAAAACCTCACAATGCATCGATGTAAGGATGTTAACATGGATTGTACAAGCAATCCAAACGCATGTTTCCTAAATGTTGTGCCTGTTTTTAGAATTACATCCATAAGGGAAGAAAACTGTTATGACATAGGTTTTTGTTTTCTTTCAATTATATATACAAAAAAAAAAAAAAAAACAAACCAACAACCAAAGTACAAAGTTCTATCAAGTCAGAACATACTTTACCCACAAAACTTCCAAATGAAGCTGCAAACTCTAGATTAATCTGAGAGGCCACTTTGGCTGTTTTAAGATATAAAGTACATACATACCTACGTACCTCATCACTTCTAAAAATAGAAAATAAATTAAAAACCTGTTTTAAAAATTAACAAATTGAAAATGCATCCCAAGCAATAAATCTTTACACAGAGATACACAACTACACTCATCATAAGCTGTATTTGGAAACCAATGCACAAGTTTAAAGCAATCATGCTTAACCAGTGACTACCAACTTTTTACAGAATGCAGTACAATGGAAAAAAATAATAAAGTAGTTACACACACTGATTCATTTTTGCCCTTCTAGACCTGAGCTACTTACACTTTTCCCTGAACAACTGAACTTTCTGCACTGGATTGACTGCTTCTATTATCTACAAACCCAAAAGTTCAATAAAAATCTGGGCTTAGAACTTGTCCGAAGTTGCTGCCTCTAGGCAGGTTAGTTCAACACACAATGCCTACTAGAGTTGCAAGTGGTATAGTAATCGGGGCTAGGTGTGGACAAGGCGTTAGCCATAAAGCAATCTGTCCTTAGTGATGAAAATAAGTTTTCAAGTCCACAGTTCCCGCTGAAATGCCTTTGACCCTGAAAATTTTACATTATACAAAGCTTTGAACAGGTTAGCCACAAAAGCACAGTAGAGTGCTCGAAAGCCTCCTAAGAATCTTTGCAATAATTACAATGAGACTAAACACTGCTATAATTAAGTTTCCTTGTTTAATAAAAATAATTGCTTAACGTCTTAAAATCCACAGGTATAAGGCAGTTTATCTGGAAAACCGACGCCTCTCATCATCAGGTTATGGCTTGTGTTTAGTGGTATAATACTACTATCGTAAGTACTTCAAGATCCCCTTGAACTGAGAGATTGCTACACTGTCTGTTACAGTATGTACGTGTGGGACACAACAGCCAGGGCTGGCATTGACTTGCACCTCAACACGTTGACATTGTTAGATCTGCTATTTATTCCCTAATTTTGCAAAGCAGGTTTCAATACACCCAACATTCAAGAAGTAGGAAGAAGTACAAATAATAAGCTGAACTCCTTTCCTGGCTCCAGCCTCCCACATACCATGGACGAGTGATACAGGAGGCTCACCACCCTTCAGCTGCACACCTTTCAGCCTTCCACCAAGGCATGGCTTGCCCTAAGGCAAAATATATTATTCCACTTCTTCCTGATTCCAGACACGTTGGGAAAGAGTGGGATAAGTTCATACAAATGCAGGGCTCCCAAAGAGAGGCACTGGAGTCAAAAACTTCATTTTTTTGCAAGCAAGTATCTATTGTCATACATTGGAATAAACCACAGAAAGACAGCTTTGAAATAAGAATTGTAACTTCAAGGCTTAGAAAGGCAAGTCTATTATTGCATTAGAGAAAAATATGGTTATGTTTAAAAAAACAGCATACATCTGTGAAACACTCAGGATAAATTTCAGTTTGCATCAAAACAGTACATTTTCATGTTAATACTATAGCATTTTCCTTTTTTGTAGAAAAAAATAAAGACATCTAGAAGCTAAAAAATTTCTTTGAATGCAAAGTTATAAAGGTCACAAAAATTTGCCCCACAAAACCAGCTGAAGGGACAACAAAGCTATTTTCCACTAGCAAATGAGATTAGCTGGATATTCTCACAATATTTTCATGGAAATCCTAGAATCATCACAGAATGACAGAGTGGTTTAGGTTGTAAGGGACCTTAAAGATCATCTAGTTCCAACCCCCCTGCCATGGGCAGGGACACCTCCCACTAGTGCTGTGTAGGCAACGATTCCAAAATCATTCCATAGAAAGTGGAATTCCATATGCAAAATTAAGCAAGTAGCTTATCAGCCCCCAATCTCTTCCTCCCTATAAATTACATCACAAACCTCTCAAAAAAAAGAATCTGAATTTTATTCAGTAACCAAGTATCACAACATACTTACTTTACTTCAATTTTTCCTGGACATTTTGTACCATAAAAATATAACCTGACAAACTCACCTGATAGATTACTTCAGTATTTTTCCCCCCCTAACATCTATGGCTAATTTATGTGCAGTTTGAGATTCTTCCTATAAAATTAAAAGGGTGGTGATTTTCCTAACTGCCAGTATTTTTGTTATTTCAAACATACAAAAGGGTGAAACGGAAGACACCCAATGAATAACTGAACTGAAAGCCCCCCTGCACTTCAGATGAGACTAAAATAGGTCAGAAAGATCAACATCAGAACTGCTTATCATTTTTGTTTGCTCTTAAGACATAAAAAAAAATGGAAGACAAAAAAAAATGGGAGGGGGAGGTCTGAACAAGTTTTTGAGACAGAAATATAATTTTCAAGGAGCCATATTTGGGTTTGGGGTTTTTTTTCCTCCCATGTTACATTATCTGTTTGCTAGAGGTTGTTTACTCAGTTTCAACTTCAATGGGTTTCACTTCCTACCTTTTTCTTGCACTACCAAAAGTACAACCAACCTCCAAATTTCTGAAAAATACACACAGATGTTTCTCAAGCCCAAAGAAGACAACCTATTCAACAGTGCTACTTGGTCGCTCTTACCTTTTAGCTTTTGTGCTGCAGTGAAACCTTTTCAATGAGGTCTGCAAGCTGCTCTGGAAACCTAACAGTAAGATAGTTCACTAACTACAAGTTTAGAAAAGGGGAGACTGGGGAAACCCACCTCAGGCCTGTAACGAGGCATAAGAGCTTCTCCTGAAATAAAATGAGCAAACATTTTGCAAAGAGTAACCCAACACTTTGCAGTAGCTGGGAGAAAGAGAGTGACTGAATTCATGAATCCATAAATGCACACAGCATGTGTACTCTAAGAAAGGAGAAGACAACATCCATGGGCTTTTCTTTAACTGCCACTCATGACAATTAACTAACTGCTGGTAGGAGCTGAGCCTCACCACCACCAGCTTAATTCAGAAGAAACTTGAACTCCACAATTCACAGAAACATGGAACCAGAAGAGAAGCCAGGCATATTCTTGTCCCCCTCAACAAGCAGCAAGTAGACTATTTTTCCGCCCTGCCTAACATTTTCCATTTTGGCATGCATATGCAACAGCAATTCTATGAACCACACCAGTCTGGACAAAGTTCTTAGAAAGTAAACTACCCAATTTCCCTCAATTTATCAATCTGGACTGCTAGATACCTGGAAAACTGAAGGTGAGCAACTCTGTATCACGCACAGCAAATCAGCACACTCTGGGGACTGAGATCATTTGATATGATAAAGTCTAGAACAGACTCAGTCAGCTTATGAACGTGGGAACAGTCTACATGTATGCACTAAATCTGTGCATGTCAAAGCCTGCTACATGTGTGCAGAAGGCTCCTCAGATTCCTAACCACTTTCTCCAACAGAGAATACTAGATGACCCATTTGCTTGATGTGTACACATATCATTTCAGTGTAGGTAAGAGACTTAAGGGACTTTTTTTTCCCCTTTCCTTTTCAAACCGCAGGTGTTGTCAAACTCCATCAGACCAAATCAACATCATACCAGTGGTGTACCCTGAAATGAAAATAGTCCTGCTAATATTCACTTGCCATATCTGATATTAAACCATGTTCCCCCAAAAAATATTGGGGGGGAAGACAATGGGCAGGAAGGTAATTTGGCTTTGTAGCACAACATTTTTTTTGTACCTATGGTCAAAACTGACAGGCAAGCTACCAACAAATATCCAGCACTAAAAGCACTGAAGCATCATCAGATCAGGAGAGAAAATAAATTAATAACTAGAAACAATGCATGATGTCAAGTATTACACAGATTCCTATCTTAAGCTTTCCAAATAGCCGAGAACTGTAATACACCTAAATGGCATATCGATTTTGTAATGATTATCAGTGACATAACAGGCCCATTATATCTGTTGATATAAAAGGCTAATTCACTACCTACAAAGACAATTTAATCTTTAACAACATTGATGAAACTATCTTCGTTATCTTGATTTAGATGCCTTCTAAATCTACAGAATCCTCCTCAGATATGCCATCGACTTTTTTTTTTGCCTTGCACTCCTTTCTACGTTTCTGCAGAATATCAACAGCCCACATAATTCATGTGTCACAACACAGGTCTCTCAGATATCAAGGATGCCAGGATTCTGGATCTGTGTGATGATGACTTTACATTAGGTTCTTTATTGTGCTGGTAAAAGAACAGCCTGTGTTGATGGAACCAAAATCCTTAATCTACACAAAAAGATTTTTGTAACAGTACAGAATAAATTTAGTCAGGCATTAACTGGTGAGGCTCTTTCCATCCCAAAGCCCGCCCTGAAAGAGCAGATGCTCAAATTCTCTTAGGAATCCCCTATCAAGGGACTGCTTTCAGGTATAGCACCAACCAATGCCAAAATACTATCAGAATAATATACTTGGTTATAATATAACGGCTAAGATTAAAACCTATTTTAGAAAGCATTACACACCTGGAATGTAACAATCTCCCACCATTTTTATGACGCAACATCTAGCAACGTTTGTAATTTAAAGACACTAAAGTAAGACTTCCACTTCCCCTTTTTCCACCAACAGAAAAACACTAACCAAATTTAACTGTTACAGAAATACTGAGCATTTGATCTGAAATCTTAAGAGTTACTGAAAACATGCCATCTTTCCATGAGAGCTGAAAAATGAGAGGCTGAATTAAAAAATATGGAGAGCGCATTGTCTTAAATTTAATGCCCTCGACTTATGCATAAAAGGCTGGGAACAAAAAACTTATGTATTCCAATAGCTGTAATTATGATGCTTCACCTATTGTACTTGAAAGAAAGCAATAGGATACAAAAATAATTATTTGCTGTGACGCACAAAGCATTTTTAAATCAAGTTATTTAAATCAATACTATCTGCAAATTATAATGAATGTATCATACTTGTATATAACAGTTAACTTCTAAGGAAAGATAAATTCCTATCTTTTCTTATCAGCTTATGTGAACTTGGAAGCTCTGAGACAGTAGAAAATCCTCAAGTTGCAACTGGAGTTGTTCAGATTTGTTAGTACAGATACAGCTTTTGGAGCACTGCTCTGTAAGTGCATGCCTATACTCCAAGCAACATCAAGGCCTATTGATGAAACTATTACCTGTGAAATCAGTTACTTTGCTTTTCCAAACAAAAAACAACACAGACCCACCAAAAAACAGCCTAGAAGTTCACTTCAGAGGAAAACGACATTTATTTTTCACTTAATCTGCATACCTGAAACCAGTTTGCATAAAGAGACTCAATACTGAACACATTCTGTAGGTCTCATCTTCCAGAAAGGAACTTAATCACCGGCTTCTTCAGCTTCAGTTCCTCCGGCTCACTTTCTTACCACCGCACTTTCCTTGCCCATATGTGAGATACCACAAATTCTTAAGTAACTGACATAATTTCCAAAGACAAATCACCTAGATGGCTGGACAAAGCTGATTAAGAAGATACAGTACAGCCATACCAGCTTCATTTGAATGCGTGGGAAGAACTGACGTTGGTGCCAACACATTTATGTAATGTGGTCCCTGCAGATGTTCAGCTGCTTTGAGTTGTCAGCTGGCTTTGGAGATACACATCACAAAGCAGACTGGCAATTTAAAGAACCACCCTCCAGGTGGTGGTGTGTGGATTTTAACATGGCAAGACATCTTGAGAAACATGCTGGGATATCTACCTTATAGAACAGAAAGTTTTAAAAACCTCAATGACACATTCCACCGTAGGCTAATTAGAATTAATTTGTGCCCCACGGCCTCAAAAGCTGCTCGTAGAATACTTAAAACTCCTTAATCATCTTCAAGAAGGCATCCTTTTGCTATTATTTGGTCTGCGATTGCAGGACAACTTGAAGTAGCAAACCTGAAAATTCTTAATTCCAAAGCTTGGAACATTTTTAACCACCTTTATTTCTTGTTGAAGTGTGTGCATGTGCATCTGACAGAGACAGAATGAATGAATGGTCTATCTGGTTTGTCCCTTTACCACAGAAACCAGCAGAGCACTGCACTTGGGTCACCTTTTGTACCCTTACAAGGAATCAAAGGACAAGAGCAAAGCATGCATAGTTCCTAAATACCACTATATAGGAGCTCCTATCTCAAATATTTGAAAAATCTACACAAGAACATCCCCTCCCCCAATTTTTCTTCCTTTTAAATTACAGGCTGTGCTATGCATTTTACCTATCTTTTCTGCTAGTTTTACACATTCAAATAGATTTTTCTCCTCCTTCACACTACTGTTGAAGTATTTTACCTCTGTGTATCTAACATCAAAAAGGACAGCTCACACTCCTCCTAAACGCTACATACTTTCTTGATGACAGAAAATGAATTCCAGTTAAAGTTGTGAGGTTAAAGAAAAAAAAAGCATTCTTCCTACATGAGACAGTAAGAGATGCAAACTTTTATGTGCTCCATTTTGTGAGCATGAAGGGCCAACTACTGGAGTTTTTACATAGTATGATGAAGAGTCAGCATTACCAAGCACAGCCCTTACAGGTCTGTCCACCAGCTAGATTCATTCAAACACTGCTTGAGAACTTAACAAGCAATCAGCTTCACAGTCCTTCAGTTTCCCCTTAGCAGAACACCTATTAAAAACAGTCAAACAGAGCCATTTGATAGTTAATACTTATTTCTACTTAATACTTGAAATGTCCTCATGAAGGTGAACATTCATCAAAAGTGAATGGAGTTCCTTTAGTATTCCATGGCCGATAAAATTCCTGCTAAGAAAATATTTTATTTTAAAGCCCACCAACCAGAGATTCCTTCTCCCAGCTAAAGAGGTAGAAATCATCATGTCACTCTCCACAGCAAAAAAACATGCCCAGTAATCAGAATAGCCCATGGCCATTGTTGGGAGGCGTAAATAAGTGTTGGAGATCTAGCATTAAAAAGCTATTATGAAAGACATGTCCTTATCTCACAGAGTAATTTTTTTACAAGTAAGCATAAATACATTAATTTCATTTAGTGAAAAAGCAATACACTACTACTACAAGTATAAGAGTGACACTGCAAGTAAAAGTGGAAGCAAGACCAAAGAGTCTAGGGCTAATGCCTACTACAGTATCTGCACCAGTAATTCTGTATTACTGGTCCTGGGCCCCAGCTTGTGTCATCGGACCCCAGAATATTTATGTACATTTACATCTTCATTCTCATCCCTTTTTTTGTCTTTAGCAGCAGCGTGAAGGATTACAGACCAACCAGACCCTTTTCCCCTAAGCATGAGTCCCTCTTCCCCTCAAAAGTATAGGAGCAGAACTACCATATTCTATGGTAGACAGAACAGCCTTTAGAACAGCCTGTAAGACTTGGAAAAGGAATTTATGAAGGAGAAAAGATTCAAAAACCAGCTAAGTGAAGGGATACACTTCTGTGGATCTGCATAGCTGAGATAGAAACAGAGATGGACGCTTCAGCAGCACCTTTCAACCAGGTCATAGAGGACATGAGGCTACTGATGTTTGGGCAGAGATGACCAGGTCCCTTATCTCACCTACAGTCCTTGTACAATTCCTCAGCCCTAGAGCAGAGGTTTAACAGTATTTTGATTCCCGATTTTATTGTAACATTTTTCATAACAATACTAAGAAAGATTTAAAGTGCAGACAACCCTTATACATTTCAGCCAGGTAAGTGTAACTAGCTAGCACGCACACATTTCGTTCAGAACTGCAAACTGAAGAAACGATAGTATTTAGGTAGGGTAAAAACCTCATATAATATTTAGATCTGCACACTACAAAATGAAAGAACATAATCACTTCACTAAATATCAATTTTAACTACACAAACATTTCACCTGCCTTCAGCACTGAAAATCTCCTATCTTTGTTGAACCCAAACATTATATTGTAAATGCACCAATGAATTGTCACTAATCTGTTTCTTTTCCCTGAACTAGAAAATGTAGGACCATGGGCTGATAAAACAGTAAAAGCTGCAGGATGCCTGGGATTGAATATGAAAAAGAAGGTATTAAAAAAAAGTACTGGAATTATAGAATGTCAACTCCCTTGCCTGCCTGTAAGAGTTTTTTTGCCAGGTCAGTTTGTTCATGGGATGAAACCTGACTTTGAATTATTTCAGTTCATTATGGGTCTAATTAAGCCACATTAGTAGCTTCCTTGTTAGTCCTCTGGATATCATTGCTCTGGCACTTTTACCAAACCCTTTCCAATGGCTAAATTGTGGACTAAGGACAAAAGCACATTTCATAGTCCCTCTTTATAAACAATTTCAGGCCTATACTCTCTACTGGTTGACTTGGGTGTTCAGAAGACTCAGCAGCGAAATGAAGGGCAGGGTTTCAGAAAAAAACTACAGAAACTAGAAACTGTAACTATACTCTCCATCTGAACGCTCAGTAGAATTGGGCTCATTTCCAAAACAAGGATTCTCTTTCTGTGTATCCTTCCTTTTTTCAAGTTAAGTCACTTCAACTCTAACCAACAACAACCACCTCTCTTCCCTCTCTTCCCACTTTAACATCCATGCTTTAGAAGACACTGTCACTCCATAGTTAGAGCAGAAATTCTTAACACCTAGAGTTGTACCCCACGCCCATCCTAAGTCAGCCCACAGCCCAGAGGCAGGGATGCTGAAACTGCCAGTGAGTTATGTTCTAGGCACACCTCAAATGCAGCCCCTTTCTCCCAGTTGTGTGCAGGTTCTGCATCTGCTGCAACTACGAGGCAAAGCAGCAGCAGCACAGGGGAGCCCAAACTGGGTGCACAGATAATTGTATCGCCTATGAGACAATACCACTGTCCAAACGGACACAGAGCCGTTCGCATCCTTGTGAGGCTCCAAGAGAGGCTTAAAAGACCACTGCAACAGAAGAGTGAGAGCTGTCTCACTGCTCTGGTAGTGCTGGAGGCTACTGTATGGTTTCAACAAGGGTGAGAAAACTGATACAGAGACACTGAAGAAGCGACTGAGAAGCCAGCTCAATGTTGGAAACCGTAACTCAGCAACTATTGCCTCACTGGAGGCCTCTCTGTATTGTGTAGGCGCTGCCATACTCTCTGCAGCACGATCTTTTTTACATCCCCTGCAGAGAATTAGTGGCACAGCCCATACTCACTTCATGAGAAGCAGGCATGAAAGTATACACCACGACATGACAACACACAGAAGCCTAGGTGTCCATGGAAGCCCTAGAAGTCCACAGCTTTCTCCTCCTGACCAGCGCTGCTTCCTTCTTTTTCCCAATGCAATGAAATCAGTGGAGTTTGTAAAAAGCAGAGATCTGCTTGAAACTTTCTAATGTATTACTATAAAAAAATAATCCATATTTTTGCAATAGATCAATTTCTTTTACTTACCAAACACATTTTCAGTAGCACTTTTGGAGTAAAGTGAAGTACTGGGCCCTATAAAGACACCTGAAACTTTCACAGAGGGTTTGAGAGGCTGTATCTGGGCCTGGGCCACCATGTAGGAACATGGAGAAAGCAATACCACAAACCAGGCAGTAGAGGTGAGAAAATACAACAGATGAAACAGATGGGGATCAATGTGTGCAGCATTCAACAAAACCATATTGCTTTCAAAACAATCTCATAAAATGCAGAGGTAATATTCTGCCATCAACCACTTCACACAAATTATCTGATCTTCACCTTCTCCCATGGGGAATAAACCCCAGAAGGCACCGGTGGCACAACTCTCATACACTGCCTTTAGTCATTCCTCATTCTTTGCTCTCACAAATATTACAAAGGAAACTTCAGGTAAGACCTTTACACAGCGTCTTCTACATCAAACATGAAGAGCTACTAAGAAAGGATGCCTGTGCACATCACTTTTCCCATCCTCAAGTTTTACTTCATCTGCAGAACAATCACCTGCTGCTGATCAATTCTCTTCTCACAAATGCCAGCATGCATGAAATGGAAGCCAATACATTTCTTTTCACAGCTTCTTCTCTTCTGATACACAGCAAGTGTATCAGCAGTATGGTCTATCTTATCTCCTTGTATGCTGACAGTTCCCAGGAATGTTCTCATGGTGCTGCACTGGGCAGACTAGCATACGGCATCCAAACTCCCTCAAGGCACTTCTCCTAGGACAGGGATTGGGTTCCACACAGGCTGCTAATGAACCCACCCACAAGTGTCTTCAACAGAACTGGATGCACTTCAGGCTGGGATACAAAATAATTCTGCCAATCAACATAATCAGCATACTGTGTGCTCTACTAAATTCAGCAGAAACGGATGGCTGAACAACTGTGCACACATGTACTCAGTCAATCCAAACTTGTTTGACTTGGCATCTCAGTAACATAGAGAACAGCTATTACAGTACGATTGTCCTTGGACTAAGCCATGCTTCAGGGCAAGCTCTACAAAGTTTGAAGGAGATATCTAAGAACTAGGAATCTGGAAGGAAAAAAAAAAAGACAACTAAAAAGAACAATCCCAACAATCATCCTGAAGCACTTACAACAGTGTAAAACTATGTGTCTTTATCTACTGTTCATTCTGACCAAGTGCTTCTAAAACCTTACTGTAAATGATAAAGGCTAGCAATCTAGTAAGTATAAACTTCTTGCTCAGAAAGATCAAGTAAAAGCAACAAATCTTCTAGAAATTGATATATGTAGGATATGAATTTGTCCCAAGACTTGCCAGACACAGGACAACATGGTAGCAAATAGTACAATGAATACTGTTTTTCTCTTTTCTAAATCTATGCTGCACCCGCCATATCCTTATTCAGTTACTGCATTTTCATATAGATGTATATATTTATTTTCATATATATACACACACGCCCACATACACACAAGCACTAGCAAGCCTTTTAAGTATTCTAAGCAATTCTCCAAAAACGAAAGACAGGATTGATCCTCATGTTCTGACATATTTCATTTATAAACTGTAACCACCATAGCTACATTTCAGTAAAAAATGCAGAAAGGAAAGACACCTCCAGTTTCACATGAAAATAACCTTCCATTTGTACATTATTTCTAAATGTACTATTCATACACATGAGAAAAAAACAAAACTTTGTATTTTGAAGTCTATTAACCTAAATTTCCAAGCTGGATGTTTTACAGTTAAAAAAAAAAAAAAGAGGAAGAAATACAGATTCTTTTGACTTAATGTATTTTATCA
This sequence comes from Ibidorhyncha struthersii, assembly GCA_013398815.1. Classification (NCBI taxonomy): domain Eukaryota; kingdom Metazoa; phylum Chordata; class Aves; order Charadriiformes; family Charadriidae; genus Ibidorhyncha; species Ibidorhyncha struthersii. The sequence goes on along the minus strand of VZSZ01003315.1, from coordinate 33,811 downwards.
AGCATTTTTTTGAAGGTTAACAGCAGCCCTTTTAAGATATTCTTTTTACCAAGTCAAATCTACCCCAATATCTGAAAAATACAGAAGCGTGGACTCATCTAATAAAGACGAAATTACAGATTTTGAAGCTACGTGAATACTAATGTAGAAAATACACAGGGTGCACAACGCTTTTTCAAGAATACTAAATAGCAGAATACAGTGCATTATTAGTTAATTTGAATAACACCAGAGAATTATTCAGCCCACTCTCTTTTTGCGAGAAAGTGAAACAATTCCACACAGTTGTCAGCTGTTCTGGACATTCCTCCAACTGCAGCGGGAACAACTTGAGTCAGTGTTGCCACACACTGCGCTGCCTCTGACTGCACGTCCCTGCTCCTTCCCTTGCACCAACGCTCCTCAGATCCTGCAAGAGAGCCAGGGAGAGCCAAATCAGCAGAAAATTACTACTACAAAAAGGAAAGGGCTCTCTGCTGCTGTAGCTCCATAAACTAGCTTTCTGCAGGGTCCAAGGAGTGCAAATGTCAGCACAAGAGGAGGAGTAACGATATGCAGCTAAAAGCAATTACTGTGCAGGCAATACTGCTTACATTTAACACCAAAAGCCGCCTTGGAACTATGACTGCAGACATTAAATAAAACTCTTCTCTGAAAAAGAATAATTTCTGCTTTAAATAATATTAGTAATAAAAACTGTGGCTCCAGTCAACAATAATCATCAACCACCGTGCCTCTCCAAGCACTAAGCGCCGCATCACAGAGTGTCAAACAAGCTAGAATTAAAGAAATTACCCTCCTATTTTTCATGACACATTAAATGCAAAAACCACTGCACTTAACTTTAACAACCTTAATTTGAGGAGTGTCAGAAACAATAAACCTTCTGAAACATGTGCATTGTTACATTAAGAAATAAGGTTAAGATGTATTCTTTAGCTTATTGATCTTTGCCTCCTCCTACCCTAACCACACCCTCTGCCACATTCATCAGAAGAGACAAAATTTGACCTCTTAGTTCCCAAATAGGTCTCATTACAATCAGATTTTTTAGCATATAGCCTATGCTCTCATATGAATACAACAGTATTAAGGATAAAGATAAAAAGTCTTAAACTTCATTAGTCATAATAGTCTTTCCTACTTAGTCGACCAATCATGAATAATAACTTCTTGTCTAATCCTCTCAAATCATCTTTCCTAAAAAGCTCATGAAAATGGATTAGCCTTGTAGAGCACAGCAGATTATTTCACTTACAGTCTATTGTACCAAAAGGTGGTAGGAGAAGAATTTTAACCAAGGGCCTTTTATTAAGACACAAAACATCCCTTCAGGCCTTAACTCAGGCTGGAGGGCGCTGGCAAAAAAAATGCCATAATATCACACGAAAAAGAAAAACACCAAGGTAACCATAGCTTCAAACATTCAATACTCCTAGGGAAATGAAGCCTTTCTCCTCCTTAAAACAGCCTGAAACCCAATACAGATCACAGAGGAAAGTCTAACATTCCCTGTAAGCAAAATTTAAGGGATTTAGTACCTGCAATTTGCTACGTTTAACTTCTAGTCTTCATTTGTTTGTCTGCAAAATTCTCACAATAATCCGAAGTGACAAAAACATAAGCAGGGTGACTATATTCAGAAGAAAACAAATATCCTTTTTTAAAAGGAGAAGAAAAAAAAATGGGGGCAATAATTTCTTTTGGAAGTATTTGGGATATTATGCGATTCTCAAGGTAAAAAAGCTCAAATTCACTTTTTCTTCCTTTTTAAAATTCAGGCAATAGATAAAGTTCTACCATTTCCTCTGTCAGTTTTCGGGCTAAACACTAGATGTTTTATTTGGACAAAGATGTAATCAGTTTATTTTGTCCAAATGAAAACAAGCTAGTAAAAGCTGATTAAATATACTGTTTAAGTCCAGTGAAAAGTGGGGAAATTCCTATTAGCACCATGCTAAAAGAAATACAGCTCAGACTTTACAACAGAAGAAATGACAGAACAAAACTCCATAAAGTTACTCTCGATCTCTCATAATAAGCAAGAACACCAAAGAAAACTCCTCACCTTTACCTCCATACATAGACATTTTTTATTTAGCAGTTTCTCACCATGTTTGCAGCTATAAAAGAAACTATGGATTTTTCTTTGCCCAGTATGAGAAAGGGCTCAATTATTGCAGTTGCTGAAATCGAAAGTCTAAAATTCCACAGATAACAATGAAGGAAATTCAAGTACCCCAGGCTTTTTGGAAACTGCTTATAGGCCTCTACCATTCCAAAAGAGAAGCTAAGACAGGGCACTACCAACAAGACACCACCACCACATGTACACATTTCAGGAGATTACTGTTGCACAGGAACTTTACTGAAAAGTTTAAAAAAACAGAAGAGCTAGTTAGTGCCTGACTAAATTTGAAACCTCCTCAGTGCATTGTCAACGGCAACATCAATATATGGAGTGCATTAGCAACAAACATAAAGCAAGAAATAACACATGCCAGCATGACTCCTGCCACGACTACAATCCCTCTCCACTACCAGACTACACTATGAAAAAACAGAGTATTTTATTTGGAAGAGCATTAACTTTTTCTGATCTAGATGTATAACTGAGTTCCTCAGGAAATCAATTGCGTGTCAGCATCCCATCATACCTCAATTTCTAAGACAACTAAGAATTACTACCATCAGATGGAGACTACACACGAAGATGTTAATCCCTTCCCATACCAAGGCTGATCCACATACTGAAGTCTCAAGCCTCCTATTATAACCTTTTCCCTCACACCCTTGGAATAGGTTCCTACAGCTTTTCCTGTTTTTTTTCTCCCCTTGGGATAGAATTAACCCCTTGCCCTGAAGTGGGCAACAGGCAGTATTGCGCATGCAGTAAATATCCAATTTTACTAGTCAGAGTAGCCTCCAGGTAGGTCTGCTATGGGAGGGGGGGGGAATCCCTGGTAGAGGAAACTGCCTCTTTCTCTCCATGTATTTCATCTGGCAGCAAAGAGTGGGAGAAATAGTAAAATCTTCTACTAATACAGAGCTATCCTCATTATTCTCATTGCAGCACACTTTCTGATGCTCAAGCAGGCATGCTGCAAATTTTGGCTCCTTCACAGTTTCAGCTAGGAGCTGGGAAAAGAATTTGCCCTCTACCTCACAATGAAAAGCAGACTCCAGGAATCTCTTTAATTATAATTATTGTGGGAGTGTGGTCAGGAAGATAATAAATCAGATTGCTGTATCACAGGTGTACAAAGCAGGGGGAAGTGGGAGGAAAACAGGAGTTAGACTGCTGTAACAGGAATGAAAAATTCTCAGGCTATGTAAGGGAGGAGGGCAGGGAAGGTGAGATAACAGCCACAAGTTTATTTTCAACCAGAAAGAAAACAAAATATTTGGCTACAAATTCCTTACAATACACCTAGGATGCAATCATACAAATAAACAATTCCCCAACTAACCCTTAAATCCAGTTTTCCAGAACTGCATTTTTATAATAAAATATTTTGTCTTTGGCAGGCTGCCTTCCTGGATTACACGGGGTGCTTATTTACCCTGCAGTTACTTGCTAATGACATCATCAGAACAAACTGAGGAAAACTTCACATCTAATGAAACACAAACTCTTCCAAGTTTCCCTATGAGGATTTCTGTGCACAACACTGAAATGGAACTTGAGAGGTCCAGGTTCAACTCCTGGTCCCAGACAGATGCTTACTGTAAGACCCCATGTGCATGTGCGTGCACACACCAAACATTCGTATTTGCTTATAGAAAAGAATTTTCTTAAGTAGAATTGAACATTTCATTTAGCTGTGAATGCACACAAAGGAATATGCACTAAATGCATTATTTAGTATTATTTCCGAGATTAAAACTAAATTCTTCAAGTTTTTAGCATGTCCACCTTCAGTCCTTTATTTACAATGAAAGGATATTTTAACTAACAGAATACACTACAACCCTTTAATCATATCATGAGTTACCTGAATTTGTACCTTAGACACCCAGTTGTACAAATTCACATGTGGAAAGTATTGATGTGTGTTAACAAAGATTTACACAGTAAAAGACAACCAAGTTACTTTGGTTTCACACTTCTGGAAAAAAAAAAAAGTCTAGTTTGAGCTGCCAAATTACTCACTATTTCCATGCAGATTCACTGAATTTTTAAGGCAGGCAAATACAACAGGTTTAGTCCAATCCAAAAGGTGTTTCTTATACATACGCCATAACCTGGCAGGACCTGGAAATACAGTCATGAATCAGAGATCCTCCATGCTAGAAAATGACCAAGTATGTTCAGAAACTTACAATTTTAGCAGAAAACAAGTGGAAACTTGTAGATACTGAGTGATGATGGAAACACAAGAAAACAATAAGCCAATGGTAATTGACGTGACTGAGAACTGTTCTAACAAATCACCATTCTAACTATTACTAGGGCTTTTCTCCCCCCCCCATAGGCTTTGCAGAAAATAAAAGAACTGAAGAAATAAGGATTCAACTGCAGATGTCCTCAACCTTATTTCCACATGCCAAAACAGTAGAGCAAATGAAATGTCAGAAAAATTACATTATTTTTATGATACTTTATTTTACCTCATAATTGAGCATATTACCATACTGACTCAGAAGACTCAGAATTAACACAATTTGGATACTGTTGCTTTTCTCAAGCAACCTAAAAAAAAAAAAAAACAAAAAACAAAAAACAGACTGACTTAGCAAATACAGGGTGCGTTTTTGAAGAAAAGCTGCTGAAACAGACATCCCATACAAAACACTTAATTCCAACAACCTGGATTTGCATTACATTACTACATTATTATCATGTACTAATGCCAACTTCTTGTAAAATTGTTTTATGGTTAAAATTCAGTACTTCACAACTTAAAGGGCACATAGCTACAAACTCTCTTTTCAAACCAATTTTTCTTTAAAGATAGCATCAGAAAATTGAGGTTCATACAAAGCACAAAACATACTATTACACAATCTGGACAAAGAAGAATTGACTTCTGGTGATTTAAGACAATCTAATTAATAGGGACTTTAAACTATTATTCTGCTTAGATCTTACATAGGCAATTATAGGCCACGAAATAAGCTCCTATGACCTTTTGCAGAATGAAAGTACCAATGTTGCTTTACACTACAACATAACAAAAAGGTAATTGGTCACAAAACTCAGAGGGCATTTTAAAAATGAACTGCCACATAAAATTACTGTAGTGCATGAAATCCCCAATCAGAACTTGTCTGTGCTGTGCATAGTCCGTCTGTCTCTGCCTTTCATATGAACAGATGCAATCTCAGCAACCAGACACAATAAATACAAGATGAAGGGAATGGCAAGCATAGCAACAACACACAGAATTAATTCCAGAGGTTAAGAATCACATAATGAAAATTATTTCATTATTTTAACTTTTTAATTATTCATGCAGCAGAGATAGGGAAAATGGCAGAAGAAAGCTAGTAAAAGAGGAAGCAACTAAGAAACACTGATGAAGAGGATTAGATAAAAGAAAAGTCATGAAAAACAGTGGATGAGGAAAGAAAGGAGTTTAGGGTAAGGTTCCACATTCAATAGCAGGGCCAACCTAAGGCACTCTTTCTGTCTCCCCAGTGCTCATTACTCCTGGTCTAGCATTGTGGCGTACTGCTTCCTCCTTTCTAACAAGCACAATCATTTGTGAAACTGTTCTATGAATCAGTCGGGGCTAAAAAATAACCCGATTAAAAAAAAAAGAGTTGACACAACTAAGAGGAAAATGCAGCAGCAGAAATGAGCAGCTGCAAGGAAAAAATAGGTCATGCCAACACTTCTCCCAGCAAAAAGGTGCAAACACAGGATTAAAGACCAATGCCTATGTTCAGACCATAAAAATACACCTCTCAACTGCGTCTTGTAATGCTACACGCAGAGCGAAACATTTTTGGATCACATCAAGTGACAAACACTGAAAAGAGGAGTTACACAGCAAAACGTGGCCAAAGCATTTGGTTGATGTTGGGGAATACATTTTTCAGACGAAGCGGGTACCTTTCACTGAAGGATCCACCAGTGCAGTAGGCTTCCATCTGCTCTTAGTGACTTTTGTCCCCACTGTATCCTCTTCTAAGTAAATCTGCTATTCCCTGTGCATGATCTGCTGTCTACTGTTCAGGTGTATATAACATGGAGAGTCACAACGCATGATGCTATATTGCTTAAATGCATGAAATGGAGATGCAATAAAGAGGGATCATGAATTAGATGATCAAGTACCAGGTAGCAGTACATGGTACTACATGGTACACAGTAATACTCGGTACTTCAGGTACAGACTTAGTGCCTACATTTCTGAGATTCAGATGGAGTCTCATATTATTTGCTCCCTCTCCTCTGCATGGAATTTCATCCTTCAGAGATATCTTTCTTTACCATCATCAATTTCAAACATTTAAGGACAGAAAGGCCAAAAACTAAATCTGTACTTCTCTTCAGACTCTGCTGCTAGATACCACTGATGCCATTTTTTGAGGCACTGAAGAAAGTGCAGAACCCATTACAAGAAATAAGGATAGAAATGAGTCAAAAATAGCAGGTGAAGCCAGAGTTTTCCTACTCATTTGTGATATGTTTATGTCAGCTTTGAGGGGATGGGGAGTGCAACACAGGACACAATCTAAAAGTGCTCGCAGCTACGTTTGTAAAGCGGTTTTCATTATAAACCCTTATTCATTAACAAAATCAGACTAAATTTTTTTCACGGTAAGTACGTACAGACAGTTTTAGAAACGCTTTTTTACAACTATTAACAACACAAGTTAAAAAATAGATAAGGCAAAGGATTCAAAATTGACCTCTGATAGGTCAGCTTTAATTTAAAAACCATCATTTTGTAACATTTGGAATGAACAGCCTAGAAGTATGATTCCAGGTACTACTTAACATCCACTTGATCTCACAGTGAACCTAAATTCAATCTCACCAGTGTGAAATTTCCCAGTCATTTCAACAGCTACCCATTCAAGTGCCCTTCAGAACAGCTTTAACACTATCATTTTAAGTTATTGCATGTTCAAAGACAATTATTAACTCAAACAATTGTATAAACCCATACAATAGCAGCTTTTCACTTGACTGGACTCAAACAATAAATATCACAAGTAACCTCCGGTAACAGATGTCACTTTTACTATTTTTGCTGTTAGTACTTTGAAATGAAAGAAAAAAAGACTACAAGGAAATAATTTATACATAAAAGAAAACTGCTAAGAGAAAAGGAATAAGCTTTTATCTACATTTACTGGGGATACTAACAGGTGTAAATCGCCACAAGGAAGAACTAAATTCAGTATTAGGAAAGAACTCTCTTATGACAAGAACAGTTAAGCACTATTAACAACAGTTAAGTTGCCTAGTGAGATTGCATAATTTCTATTATCTGAGACTTTTATGGGTTTCAAAAGCCTACTGGTACCATCCTTTCCTTTAAATCAGTTCTGACAAACTTCACTAAGCCTACTTTATTCAAAGCTACCCAGTTACCTGCTTGTATCAGTTTTCTGCTGTTTTAGTGAACTGAATCAGCAAACACCTGACAAGCATCAGAGATGGCATAAAGGAAGTAGTAATAATACATGCCTAATGTCAGGACTTCAGCCTTCAACAATAATGAGTTATGTCAGCTCACCTCATCTCATAAGACTGTATCTTAAAAAAACGATTAAGCAAACAGATTAGACAAACATCTGCTAATAATACTGTAAGTACAATTTATCCTTCCTGTGGATGAGATGAGTAGACCAGAATTCTTGAGGTCACTTCCAGTACCACTTTATTTAAGCTTTAAAAAAGCAACACGGAGCCCATTTTGAACTCATTTAGTGAAACTTTTACAACACATTAAACTGAAATTTTACTTAATATACTAAAAGAGACAAATATTTGCCTGCTTAGCATTATTACAATTAAATGCTATGTCTAATGTAGCGTGCATTTCTCAGCTGTGTTTCCCATGTAAAATACCTCCTTGCTGAAAGAATAAGCTTAAAATGTCTTATGACTAAATCATTTCACTTTTAATCTGTAAGTGGGAATTCAATTCTCAAGACTTTACATTTTTTTAGGAAAATACGCCAAATATGTATTAATTGTAAAATGCTGGCTGTACATACCAGCTTCTTGAGTTTGCTAATACACATCTGCAGTTTTACTCCTATTGCTCAAAGCTAGCCCAAGCAGAAGACTGAAAACAACACGTGGGTAAGGGTTCAGACCTCTCTGAGCAGCAATGGAACTGGAATACTAGGAGTCTTCCAGGAGACTTGCAAGGTGAAGTTACGTTCAGAAGTTACATACAATCATTAATCTCACTGGTGATTCTTCCTAGTCCATCATTTACACCAGCCTGTGATTGCAGGTCTGGTAGACATTCACACCCTACTATCTGTAGGAGACTTCAGGGAAAGGAAGAAGAAGGTAAAGACAGCAAAACATAGCTGTACTCTAATCAGCTGCCTGATATTAGTGAAGGCTTCCTCACTAAAATATCCTAATTCCTTTTTATTAATGCAAAGGCTTATTTCTCTGTATTACTCAAAGGAAATACTACCTGGTCAAGCATACCTATAGTTTTCACTTTTTTTACAAGTTATTCAAGCACTTCTCCCTGTGACTCACTCTAATATACCTGCAGCATATTGGTCAGAAAACAAGGAATCCATTGAGAAGCTTATAAGTTGGAAAAAAAATACTTAAATGTCAATATAATATTTCATTTGATAAGCTTGTATACACTTCATGTGTCACCTGCTCCAGAGACCACAGAGAAAAGGAATAAACAGAATGTATCACCTTGACCGTTTTGCCTATTGCTTTTCTCAGAAGACCATAAATGCTTCAAACAAGAAAGACTCGTCTCTCATTTGTACAGGACAAAACGTGCTAAATTAGGTTGGACTTCCAAGACGACTTACATGTATGGAAAGTTCACCATCTGTACAACTCAGAGTGGTACAAATGGAAAACACCCTAACCCAGTTTCTATGTGGAAAAGCAATTTGTCAGAAAACCAAAGTTTTTGTCAATTATTACATTCATACTCGGGGAAGGGAAGGTTGTCAACATACGTTCATCTTCATTTGCTTACTAATAATTATGTCCACATACACTGAAATTCCTGGTCATTAACACAGTATTTGTTGATTCTTCCTTCCCAAACATACACGAGCCTAACACTCACATACACACAGAGATTCACTGCTACCAAACCAGGGACAAAGCCAAAAGATACTGGTAGCTCTGTTGTCTATATATGAAGCAGAGCAAGTCACGAAAAAGCAGAATAACTTAGTAAGACACCCCAAAAATGTAAACAACAAAAGAAGACCATTACATGTGTAAGGAGCAAAGACATCTTCTGTAAGTACAACATATTTCAGAGCGCTGAAACAGACCTCCCAACCTAGGCATTACAGGAAATCCCTAGAAGCCAAAACCAGACAACTTTCCACCAGAATTCCAAATTTTCTCCAGAGACTTCTGCCAGAATATAATTTTATCACTGTTCGCTGGGAAACCATACTAATGCATATTCAGAAATTTAGGGCAGTGTTCACAAGAAAAACCTCCTTTTTGCCCTGATAGTTATAATGATCCCTTTTTTGTAGTATTTCCAACACGATCAGATGAAACAAAATACAGTATAGTTCATCTTGTGACTGATGTAATGCGGGCAGGGAACAATACCGTGGAAATTAAAAAGCCAAGGATCTTTGTCTCTTTCTAGACGGACTGCCAAGTCTTAATAGTTGGAGGGAGAAAGGCTTAGCATCCCAAATAAAGCACTGCAGCGCATGTTCATTAATTCGGTAAAGTCACTGCAGCTTTTGGCAACCCCATAGGAAACTTGGACCCTTCAAAGAAAGCCCAAGCTAAAAAAGCTAGAAAACAGCCCTAGTTTAAAAATTGCAGAAGAAACAAACAATCGCTTGGCTCTGGAAATAAACCCCACGGAGTTCACCGCTCGCATTACGGCCGATGCTAAAAAGATAACCTCGACAATAACGAGCCATAAACCCATAAAGCGTTGTACGTTCTCGCCACCGCCAGCGGTATTTGGTAGCGGGCGGGGAAGGCGCGACCGGCGGGCGGGGAGACAGGCAGGCAGGCAAGC
>VZSZ01003315.1:0-22236 GCA_013398815.1 Ibidorhyncha struthersii | reverse complement strand
CGGCCGTCTTTCAGGGGCGGTATCCGCCGGGAACCAGGCACTTGTGGGTACCACCTGGCCTTGGAATGCTCTACTTGCCTGGCTACTCGAAAATCAACCACGGAAAGACAAATTTGTTTTAAAATGCGTTATCTATCAAAGACAGTACACAGAGGAGTTTGGATTTGCATTTGAGTCCTAGCTTTTCATTTTTTAGAGTGTGGAGGGGTGGTTTTTTGGAAGATGAGGAAGTAAAACCATGTAATTTTTGGTAAACTAACTTTGAGGAACGGCTGAGGGAACTGGGGCTGTTTAGCCTGGAGAAGAGGAGGTTGAGGGGAGACCTTATCACTCTCTACAACTACCTGAAAGGAGGTTGTAGAGAGATGGGGACTGACCTCTTCTCCCTAGTGACAAGTGATAGGACGAGAGGAAATGGGTTCACGTTAAGCCAGGGGAGGTTTAGGTTGGATATTAAGAAAAATTTTTTCACTGAAAGGGTTATCCAACATCGGAATAGGCTGCCCAGGGAGGTGGTGGATTCGCCATCCCTGGAGGTGTTTAAAAAAAGGGTAGACGTGGTACTTGGGGATATGGTTTAGAAGTGGTTTTGTCAGGTTAGGTTAATGGTTGGACTCGATGATCTTAAAGGCCCCCTCCAACCTTAACGATTCTATGATTCTATGAATATACAAGATTGATGGCAAACCACACAATACCAGGAACTGGACTTTAAGGAAGAAACAGAATAATTCATGAGGTGATCTGGTCCATGGCTATGTACATCACATTAGCTGGCACACTCAGAACTAAACTTTGCTTGTTTTTTTAGGACTAATCTTCCCTTTGTCTCTCCCTGCAGCTGCTTTTTTCCATCTTTTCATCTCTTTTATTTCTCCATTATAAAAAAATCCTAAATATAGCATGATAGGTAAGGGAACGTTTCTGTTCTTTGAATAATATATGAAGTGCCTGTACCCACTTAAAAATCGGATTTTGCAAAATGATTCATATGATTTAGTTTTGCATAATACATTGTTCTCTCAGTGCTTGCTTACTGGCAGAAAGGTTTAGATTTCACATGATAACGGTTATTTATAGGCAATGACATGGCTTTGGAGGAATACATTTGGAAAGAATAGTTGGTTTGTATGGAGGATTTTCATCTGAACTAGTTGTAGAAACAAGAAGTTTTATAGATGTGAACTGACGGCCGTTTTACTCTGAGCTACAAAGTTAACAAATGCACCTTGTTTTGCAGAACGGCAATCCCACATTGTCTCATGGATAGCCACAAGGACATGCGGACACATGAGAGAGGACACTGGATCAACTGCCTTATCTTAAAAAAGCTTTCTTCAGCTGTTTTTCTCCCATTTCGTGAAATAAAAATGTCACAAGCATTCACAGTATGACTTTATAATATATGCATGCAATAATTCAAAATATATAATAAGCACATAATAAGTTTCACAGTAAAATAACATACTCAGCCTTTTTTTGCCCAGTAATTAAGGTATGTCAGGTTTTCTTCCGCATTCTTTGACAGTTTATTCATATTTGGCCTGCTTACGTTAAATCAACGGTGCATTTAAGTTTCTGATAGAACTCCACCAGCTTCACTGGAGTCAGGATTTCCCTCCCCCATTTTTTTTTTCAAAATTACTTTCGGTTCTTTTTTACTAACAACAAATCAGTTTTCTGTACTCAGGTAGGATGGATTGTTACTCTGGTCAATCTAAAATTCAATTTATGAACAATAGATCATGTTTAGTAGAAAAAAAGCACATATTTTTACTTTCACTGAATATTCATAGTGTATATTTCAATCCTACAAGGTCAAACTAAATAAAGATTATTGATAATATGTTTTACGGTTCCTATCAGCATTACGTACTTTCCATCTGACAAGTTGAAACTAGTTCTTTAAGGTCATATTAGCACTCAGTCTGAACCAGTCTATCCTTAAATAACACAATCCGCATTTTCCCTCGCTAATAATCAAATTATCTTTGATCTCTAATTAATGTTACATAAACACCTTTAAGGAATCTGAAATACATTCTTACAAAGTAAGCATAGATGTTCCAGGCAGTGACTGACTCCTTAAGTGCTCTGCTTTCAGGACACAAATTACTATTTGTCATAAATACAGAAGTTAATAATACTAGCCAGGTGACGATTTCTTGTATCAGTTTATGAGGAAGAATCCCACCTCAGGATGATAGACAAAGCCTTAGAATTCCAGCATAAGTCACGTATTTTCAGCCTAAATACGGTTGTTACAAAAAGAATAGACGTTCTATGCCTTACATCCTGCCTATGCCATCTGCTCTCTTGTCTTGCTGCAAGTTAAGAGCTTGTAGCACAGGAAAGAGGTTTTTGTTTATTTTTGTTATAGAGGTATAGCAGCACCAAAGTGTTCATTCACAGCATTTTTTTTTTAAGTTGTTTTCTTTGTCAACCATGGAGTTCTTTGAACAACACAGTGCTGCACTTCTTAAATGCATCATATGGCATTGTGAGGTGCCATAGTTCACCTATGTTAAGCCCTGTGTGTTATGGCTTCCTTATCATGGCAGATACAGCCTTTAATAGGGACTACGCATCAGAATTTATTCAAATTTAGGGGGTGTTAATATAAGTTTTGGTGATTCTTTACACATTTAGTTAGTGTCTTTTACACATCATTATTATTTTCAGGTTGCTGTCTAGCAAGGAAGAAGTGTTACAGATGGCTGGACTTATCAAAAAGAAGGGCACTCATGTGAAACCGGAGAGATGGAAGATCGCAAAATCGGAGTTAGTTTAGTTTCCTGGTTACCAAGAGAAGAGGATGAAATCATACACATACACCAGCAAGACATTGTGTTGGGCTAACCGCACAGCACGGAGTGCCACTCTGGGGCACAGCCAGCTAGCACTGGAAGGACTGAACAGTCTGAACAGGAGAGGATGCTTTTCCCACATTCTTGTACAAAACGGAAAATGAGGATCCTCAATGGCGTAACAAGCTTGTACTTTGAAAACACTCTAAATACACAGAGAGTATTTATTTGTACAGGTACATGATCAAGACAGGCACCAGCGAGTTTTTAGCTTTTCTCCTTACCTGAAGAAGGTACATGGTGTAAAAGGCAGGATTATTTCTATAGACAGGAAAAATGTCTTTTCATGTGTGATGTCCTCAGGTTTTACCCATTGTTTTTGGCGTGTGCCATTTCTCTGGCACATAGTGAGATACACCCTTTTTTTCTACCCAGAGTTATTGTCTGAGTGAATACCATATGTTTCCATAGGACTTCCAGACATCTGGCAGCCCAGTTGAAGCATACTCCTGTCCCCATTTGGTGTGTCACTTCCCTCTGCCTTGCCCTGGGTCTGCATTGGGCTTGTTTGAACTTTTGTGGCCATATGACATTCATGACTCCTATTTGGTTTGCCATCCCCTGAACCCCCAGATCATTTTCTGCAGAACTCTTAGCCGTCCCCTCAATGTGGTCTTCCTTCCTGAGTGTGGTAATTTGCACTTGCCTTTACCTGAGTGCACTGTGATTTCCTCAACCCATTTTTTGGGGTTGGCCGAGATTGAATACTAGTCCTATCCTTCCATATACTTGCAGTCTTTCCTGGCTCTCTGTCATCTGCAAGTTTAATGAACACGCTCTCAAAAATAGTCAGGTCAACAGTGAAAATTCTATGAACGGATGAGTCCAAGATCTGGAAGAAAGCTGAAGAATGGTGTTTAATATATCCTGTCAACCTTTGCTAACTCCTCTGGGAATGGTTTCCAATCATTTTTGCACCCATATTGCAGTAGCTTTATCTACTCCGTGGCCCGGGTTCATCCGTCCTAACTTTAGAGGCTTAACCTAGAGAGTAAGTTGCCTAAGGCTAATTTCATAGTCAGTAATTAAGGGAAAGACGGCAGGCCATCCAAGTTATTCTTTGGAGTTGCCTTTCTCTTCACTGAAAAGAGAGAACACAGCACAGCCTTTCTCCTAATTTAGACACTTCGATTTGTGTCCACGAAGTGGATCAGATGAGGTGGGATACGTAATTTTGTTTATTTTAATGTCAGGGTGGAGCGTGTAGAAGGGCAGTGTCAGCAAAGATGAGCTATGCCACGTGTACCATGTTCCCATTAGCTACAGGTTTTGTCACTGCAGGAGAGGTGGATTAAGTTGGTTTGACTTGCCCGGGCAGACTGCTTGTTTGCTTTTGCTTCAATTTCTGGTATTTTGAATATTGTATTGAAAAATATTTAGAATATTTTCAATACTTGTAATAACTTTGGTTTCACTAAACTGACATTGGCTAATGGACACGTAACAATTCTGCACCAAAACCAGCAAGCTGGAGCAGAAAGTTAAAAAGAGTGATCCCAGAGGATTTCAGCATTTTTTTTTCCCTCTGTGCTTAATTTAAGACTATCCCACTCTATGCTTAATTTAAGACTGGAGTTTTACTGGCTAGTTGTAGCCTCCAGAAACAGGGACTGACTGTGGAAACACGCTGACAAAAGTCAGTTGTGAACACAGCTGCAGATTGTCAAAAGTGTAATATCAGTTCAAAGATCACTTTTTGTAACTCCACTGAAGATATTCTTGGGAATAACAGCATGAAAAGGTGATTCTTTTCACGCTGTTATTCTTTCTTAAATGCATTTCTAGAAAACTTGCTTGCACACAGCTTAAATGGTCTCAGCCACTGAAGTTATGGTTTTCTCAGCGATTAGTTGTCTCGACAAAAATCCTCGTACTACAGTAGTGTTAAAATGACTAAGGGCGTTGGTGTCAGCATAAGCCTGTGGAGAAAGCTTCTCTTTGTGTCATTTTTACATGCATAATAACAGCTGATGCGCAGAATATTTTTAATATCAGAGTGGGAGGATATGAGAACCCCAGGTGCAGTTTCAGAGGTGCAGCTTTACAAGCTTAATGGTGTTATTAGAAGCTGAAAATTCACAGCTTTTTGTGTTGGTAATGGAAGGGGGTTTGGACCCCCATGAACAGATGTAACAAATGCATTGCACATTCACCAGCTGAATCATTTTTCAATGTACCATCAGCATACAGTACCTGGTAGCCTCCGTGATAAGCTGTAGAGCATCAATCACCCATTCTGTCTTTAGAAAATGTAGTGGGTTATTTTGATTTGGTTTTGTAACTTCTTTTATGGTTTATATGTTGCCCCAATACCCCATCAAAATTGCATATCCTTTTTTAGATTTATTTACATGAAGGTGTCATTTTCAGCACACTCTTAACAAGAATTTTTTAAAGTAATTTTGACTTGTATTTTTTTAAAAAAATAAGTAAGCAGTCCTATAATTAGGGACTGAGAGTTAGGTTTGGATTTGGAAGTTGTATTTATGTTCAAGAGATTCCTGGTGTCCCATCTGATTCTTTACTGGCTTATTGGCGTATGGTAAAGGTGTCTTCTAATATTAAAACTGAGAATATCAAATACTGCTAGAAGTGAAATAATGAGATAAAGTTCCTGATTACCAAGTAGGCTGAAGCAATGGTGTCTTATTAATCTCACTGTGTTGTGTTGTCAAAAACTAAAGGAAAGCAGTTTGTTGTTTAAAGCTCAAAAATTAGACCTTTCTTAATAACACTAGTATTTTTCAGACAAAGAACATGGTAATTTATTTCTGGTTATATTAAAGGTGAGTGCACTCCCTTGCTGCAGAAGCTTATTTGTATGAGAATGTAGGATAGTTGCTTTTTATATATGCTAACATTATTGGAAAATGTCTAGCAACAAAAAGGACACATTAACAACAGTCTCCCTTTGGTAGATGAAACAAATCAGAATTGAGAACTGGAGTAACTTGCAGCATTTGCATATCTGATAATTTGGATGACTACATGCAGGAACCTAGCAGTCTTTCTCTTACACATACCTTCCTCTTGCACTTTGACTTTTTTACTATTCAATTTTATTTTTATTGAAGTGCCATTTAGTGCAATTATTCCCTCACAAAAAGAGTTAAGTTGAAATAAATATTAACTATGATTAGAATTAACAACTACATTTAGAGGTTCA
Organism: Ibidorhyncha struthersii; assembly: GCA_013398815.1. Taxonomy (NCBI): domain Eukaryota; kingdom Metazoa; phylum Chordata; class Aves; order Charadriiformes; family Charadriidae; genus Ibidorhyncha; species Ibidorhyncha struthersii. Next base: position 16,203 of record VZSZ01003315.1, on the reverse strand, counting down.
CATTAGTAGTAAAAATGTATACTAATTAGTATTCAAATGAAATTACTCCAAGTAGTTATTTTTTCTGCCTTTTCAAAAGATGCTCAAATAAACTACTTCAGTTTCTCCATTAAATTCGAGCTTGCATCAAAAATTAATTGGGTATTTCATCTTTTTGTGCTTGCCTTTTAGCTAATTGGTGGGACTGCTCTTCTATCAAAACATATAGCAGTAGAAGGTAATCCCATTCAGATGAATAGAAGTGAGAGGATGAAATATTTGCAGCAACTCATGTTTTTCCACCATTTAGCATCCTGACATTTCTTTGTGAAGGAAAGAATATGTCGGTGTTAGCATTAGCGTGACTTCACCTTCAAAGTCTGGAAAAACATCTGTCATCCTGCCAGTCTTCCCATTAACTACCTGAGCAAGTGCAGCGAGATTTCATTACATTGAAGAGACCACCTCTGGTCTTATTTAGGTTTATTCTTTGCTAGACTTTTTGTTTTTAACAATAGCAAAAAAAGTAGCTGGAATCCTGTCTTATTTACATCTCACTAAATTTATATGTGCTTAATCCAATTAAAACTGGAAGGAATGTTGCCAATATGTCAACAAAAATGCAACAAAGCTATGGGAGGGTTAGTTTACAGAAATTCCTGAATTCCTTTGTCTTCACCAAATGAAAGCAAATTGTTCTTGTAAGACAAGTGCATACTAAAAGGATTAACTCTGATAAACTGACTTTTATGTTCAGATAAAAGCCAGTCTGAGTACTAGGAGAACATTTTCCAATCAATTTCTTAGAAGCAGCTTTGCATTTAATTAGAGATGTGTCTCTTGTTTAAAAGCTGAGGGGGGGGTTAGTGCACTAAAACACGGAGGCTGGGCCTCTTAATGGTGAGGAGTGCACTGGAAATGTGGTTTTAAAATACATCTGTGCTAAGCTAGATGCTGCTGTGCAGAGGAGCCGTGGCCCTCCCATCTCACTCCTCCTGGCTGTTTGCTCCCGCCAGTACTGATGCTCAGCTCTCGGGTAAGCCAAGAGAGTTTAGCGAGTTAAGCGGGCAGAAAATGAACCTTAGGACCCCCCACCCAGAAAAAAAGTGGGACCAGCCAAGCGGCACAGCTGGTATATACGGGCAGGTATATAGCTGGCAATGGGAGTGCCCCTTTTGGAGTCAGCCCACAGTTAGACCACATCGTCTGTATCATAAAAACTCACCTAGATGGTCTAAATCAGGACTGTGTAAGTGATTACCCAGATACTATACAATTCAAAAAGCAGTTAATTTTAGAAAATCTAGTTTTAAAATCACACATTAAGATATTCTTTGGAATATATGTAGAACATATATGAAATATGTAACAGACGTGAAATATATAACATATATATGGAATACATAACATATATATGGAATATATATGTAATGTTTATGATACAAGACAGGCATAGCAGAATTTGCAGTGCAAATATGGGTTAATTGGCATAAAGTATTAGTGGTACAAAGTATATACTTAATCTTATGCATGTTTTTACATGCTTTGCTGAGTTGAGGTTATGGAGAACACCCTCTAGTCATGTGTCAGAACATCAGTTAAATCTACATAAATCAATACCATGTCAGCAGTTCTCTAGATTAAATTACATGACTAGAAGTTTGTAGACTACTTTTTACACGTATAGGCCTAAGAAAATAAGCAACTTTTATAATGTTTAATCTCACCTTAGACTCTGAATATTTGTTAATATAATTCTTTACTAAGCCATTTCATTCTAAAATGTATAAAATCTGAATAAATATACTAGTTTTGAAATTGTTCAAGCCCTGCAAGACAGCGTGTTTTATAGAATACCTAAACCCAGGGAAAACCATGACATCTGCTCAGTTGTATGCAGGAGGTTTTACTTGTACACTCAACTAATGATTACACAAAATAAGTAGAAAAAACACATTCTGCAGTGCCTGTAATTTGTCTAAAAAGACAAGAAGAGTGTAAAGCCATTAAAGAAAGATCCTGGTACTTTACTGCAGAGCACAAAGATTTGGGAACCAATAGGGCCAAATAGCTTAATTTGGTGAAAGATTGGTTATATTGCTGCTGATCTTGAACTGGATAATGTGTGGGCAAGCCACACATTATTGCATCTGTAGCCAAGATAATCAATTCCCAGATAATGGGAGAATTGACTTTAATTTGTTAGAGGTCAGAACTAATACTAATACACTCCAAGTCAATACCATCTGCATTAAAAATGACTGGTTTATTGGAAGATATGGAGAAAAATGTACAGTGTGAAACTAGGCTCCCAAGCAACGTATGAACTCCAAGCATAATTGCTTTGTAATTCACTTTTCAGGTATCTTTTTGTTTTCTTGTCACTTTATCATGTGTATATGCATGAATGTCCATTTGCAGAAGCAACTGATAAAACAGATCTCTCTAAACAGTACTTGGAAAAAAATGAACAAATGTTCATCATGCAAGCTTATTTATAATTGCCACTTATCAAATGTAGGAATGTTGTTTTGTATGTAATTTGTAACAATACATTAATTTAAATTGCATGTGACTTTTAAATAATATGCAAATAGGAAAAGGAAGAATAGGTGAAATCCGTTATTGCAAATTGTCTACTTTGAATTGTGACATCAAAAGTTGATGATGAAATGTTGCAAAAGTGAGGTGCCTCGCGCCAGCGGAGGAGATTGCGACGTGAACAAACAGCAGCAGCATATACTGACTGTTACGAAGTAATACATGATGTGGATTCTGTTCTGCTCTGATATGACATACATACCACAGCAAGTCATTTCACCTTTCTATGGCACAGACTCCATGCACACACTAAGAGTCTTTATAATGCCACATTCCAGCCAGAGGGTGCTGGTGGCCAGTTTCTACTTGCTGTAAGGAGAAGGCTTTTGCCCAGCTTCCCAGGAAAAGCTTCGTATCTCCAGGTTTGTGATCTTGGAACAGAATAAACATGTAACAGTTCAAATTTGGAGAGTTAGCTGTTATTCGATATTCTGTTTTCCATTGGTTAGAATTGTACAAAGCCTTGTGCACGAGCTGACGCAAGGTTAACCTTGGCTGGGGAGCGGTGGTGGAGCAGGGCAGACACCTTCTTAAGTAGCTTAGGGACTCCTGGGCTAGGATACCACGGTTTGGGAATCCCTGTCTAATAATTGTAAAGTGTCCTGAAATAATATTTTGAAATAACATGTAAAAGTTTGAAGAGCCGTTTTTTAAGGAAAGCAAGCAAATGAAGTACCTCACTTCCCCTGAAGTGAATCATCCTCCCCCCACTTTTGAAAAAAAAAGCAAACAACCAAACCTGTAGAATTTAATGTGAGTAAAACCCGTAAGATTTCCCAGTCACGTAGAATAATTTCTGGAAAATTTTATAAATAAGAGCTGTGAATGATTGGGTGCTCATTTTCTGTCAATCTCAATCAGGAGTTCTGTTTTTTATAGACGGCTGGAATCTCGTCTTCTGAATCAAAAGGACATTAAAAATTATTCTGTAGGTTTTACAGCAGCCATAAAATTCTTTATTGAATTCAGTATGATTTCCATAAAGTCCATAGGACTCTGATATAATAAATGCCTTGTAATCGATTTGCCTGAACTAAGAAATATGAGTTAGGCTAAGGCCTCTGAATATTTACTCCCAAAGACTGGTTTCTGGGAAAGCATAATTGCTCGTTTATTGATAGCAATTACTGCTGAATTTTGTGGCCTGAATTTTCTATTGCAATCAACAGATAAATCATAAAGTTGAAAAGTGCATGGTGTTCTTTAGCAGGGAATAAACGCCAGCACTCTACAGCTTTAAGATTATATTGACTTTATTACGGACAAGTCAGCCCACTTGGAAATAAGCAACTGCTAAGCAGGGGCCGTACTTTTAATACTGGTTTCTTGCTCGGAAGAACAGCCCGCGCTCTGTTGTCACAGCTGCCTAATTGAAGTTTGATCATAGAGCTGGATCACGCACCGGTGACCACTCCGCGGCTTTGGCAACTCACTGCTGTTACACTAACTTTTTGTTTCTCAATCATAAGCAAATTAAAGCAGGCAGCTGCAAAATCGTCAATAGGTTAAATTCATTAGCTGTTCTCGGTATGAAATAAACAGGAAAATGAAGCTCTCCTTGGTCTTAATTAGTTCTTATAAAAGTTGGCAGGGAAACAAAGACATTTGTACACTCCTTTATTTTTATAAGAGACTTGCCCAAAAGAAAAACCTCAGACATGTAATTTCCTTTTTTTTTCTTTTTTTTCCCCTCCCCTTCTTAATGCTCTCAGTCAGAGGCCAACCAGCGCCCTTCCTCTAAGGGTAGAAAGAAAGGTGGTTTGGCAAGCGGTTAGGGTATGTCTCTTTTGTGCGGATCGGGGCATGTTCTGGGGAGCCTGCACAAGCTGTTTCCACAGTGAAAGGCCACATTCTGTATTTACAGTCTCCCGTATGGGTAATTCCTCTGCAGGAGAAGCCTTCGCCGAGCGCTGTGGTTCCGCAATCATTACCGCTGGCTCTGGGCCATGCCACATCGCCCAGCAGTACAAATTTGATCTGGATCAGGTGTGGGCATATGATTACATTTTTTTGTCAAATTAGCAGAGTGCTTCGTGAGGATTTTATGCCACCTGTCTGCTTTTATCCTCGTAGCAGGGGAACACGCGGTGCCGCAACCGCAGAGGGTTGGGGCTGTGTGGGCAACCGGTGCCTGTTGTAGCAGCCATCCCGCCGGGGCAAAGCTAACCTGTCAAAGTTTTGTTTGAACAAATTGAACTGGCAGAGGGCATTTCAATGGGAACAGCACATGGTGTCACGCACCCACAGCACTGTAAAGCTGGCAGCAGAAACCTCCACAATATTTAATATGCTGTCAAACATTGGCCTATCCTATAGCCACAGACTAGTCCAGAGGAGTCTTAATACTTCTAATTCATGCTGTTCTCCACAGAATTTACTTGTGCTTCACACCTGTATGATATTCTGGCCCCTATATACTTTTTAAGGTGTGATTTTGTGGCGAGCTGAAGACAATGTAAGACTTTACTGCTGCTGAAAAGGTGTGATGTCACCACTTCCATTGCTTCAACTCTAGTAATGATGCCAGTCACGGAGTGAGTCAGACTGCCAAGTTGATGTAACTGAAAACTAAGGAAAAAAATTATAATAAGAAAAAAAATCGACGAAAGTTTGGACCGCTCCTTCGCTGACAGCCCTCAGATTGACTTGAGCCAACTGTAAGCCCACAGGTTCGGACTTTGAGTTTCAACTCTGAGTATTTTCTAGATGGAAGGTCTTCTCATAATAAGGGGGAAAAAAGACCCCTAAGAACAGTTGTGGTAAATGGTTAACGGTGAAGCTACTAATTTACTGAAATGTCAGTCTGCTGAATTATTGGGAAATCTTTTCAGTGGCTTTTTCTACACCTAGTATGGGGAGAATAGCATTCATGTTTATGTTTTTGCTTCTTTACTTTATTGGTGAAATATTTCTGCTAATTAAAAACACTTTTATGAATTTTTACTTTCTCTCAGTAAATGATATTCAGAAAAAAAATATATCCGTGACTTCTCTCTTCTCATCCATTAACTTGTAATCCTTCTACTCCTTAAATAATGCCTTAAAGTGCTACAGCTGTTTGCCAAATAAATTACCAGGGCACTGCCTAAATAAGGAATTAGGGGACACTCTTACTTCACTTCTACTTGAAGTCCTAGATAACTCACCTCTGAGTTGTCAAAGCTATATAAACTAGAAACTTCCTATCCTTTGCTTTTTAGAAAGAAATTTAAGTTAAAGCCCCAGAGATTATTATGCTTTATGTCTTAGTTATGGCTACTTCCATGACCCACTTTAAATTAGGGAGGACAGACAGACCTTTCTTCTAAACCACAGATGAAAATAAAATTCCCAGTATTGTTGAAAAAGTTAAGTATAGTACTATTATGTAAAACTTGATTTTTAAGCCTCTAATTTAATTTCTCAGGAAAAAATGTTTATGTCGTGTCACTTAGGTAGTCCACCAAGCCTTTGAACTGGATTTACTGGAATGAGCTAGGAAGTTAACAAGTTCTGGATTGCTTCTCTGTGTCAAGCTGACCCCATAAAGGCATGAGCAATTTGGATACGCAACTGACTGTTCATTTAAGGTTTATACTTCTTGAGTCTGCTACTTTTTCCAATACTGCAGTTGTGGAAAGATATTAAAAACCCAGCATATATTTAAATTGAGATATTCTATGTGAATAGTAACAGAAGGTCACAATATGTTCAGAGAATTCAAATATATGAATGTTCTCTTATGAATACTTAGTTCTTGTTGGAGTTGCAGATGGGTTACCAGATGGAATACCTTCCTTCCAATATAGTTATATGTATTTAAAAACAGATGCAATGCAATCGTATTATTTAAATCAATTCTGTTATTACTTTGGAAGCCATAATGACAGTAACTATTCTGTAACAGAGAAATGTGGCAAGAGGAACGTAATTTCGTGCTGTAGAATTGTTGGGCTTGTCTGAGATCTCAAAAAGCTCGCTCTGAAGAAAGGATCTTGAACCAATTCTCTCTTCTCTAGGAGATTGTTTGAGTATCTAATAGGTAGCATGCAATATAGTTCAGGCAGAGCACTAGATGTCCATGAGCATGCAGAGCAGAACTGGCTAAAAAAGAAATGAGAAAAGGAACATTTAGGACATAGCTGCCTTGGAAATACTCTTCCCTTGTTATCAAAAATCAATCCCTGTGCCTGAGCCAGAGGCCCAGCACATCTTGGCAGAAGCATCCTTTTACACTTGCTCAGTCTTTTGCCCTGTGATTAGCTTGCTCAGCTGGGTGTTATTAAGGTTGACATCACCATAGCACAATATTCAAAAATAAAACAAAAGCTAGATCCTACACAATGAGTGAAAAAACAGTACACACTACCACTGTATACACCCTTTCTCAATGTACAAATTCACTCATCTCATCAGCCTACTTTCCATTACTCATCCTCATGTGTTAATTGTTTTGGGTCTTTTTTTTTTTTCAGACTGCCATTCATTCCCCTGTGAAAAGTCATCAACTAGCAAGAGCTCTTGTTTCAGTCTCCTCACCTGCCTTCTTTCTCTTGTCATTTCTGGTCAGTCACCACTATAAATTCCAACATCCTTGCTAACGCTTTTACCACCTTTTTGGCAGAACAAGGCACAGAAATTAGTGATAATAGAAGTCACACTAGGGAAGTTTTGGGGAAAGGAAGCAAGGCCACCAAGAGCCAGTTGCCCAGGACCATGTCCAGGTGGCTGTTGAAGATCTCCAATGATGGAGACTCCACAACCTCCCTGGGCAACCTGTGCCAGTGCTCGGTCACTCTCACAGTGAAAAAGTGTTTCCTGATGTTCAGACGGAACTTCCTATATTTCCCCTTGACTCTGGTCCTGACACTGAGCACCACTGAAAAGAGCCTGGCTCCGTCCTGTTTGCATCCTCCATTCAAGTATTTATAGACATTGATGAGATCCCCCTGAGCCTTCTCATCTCTGGCCTGAACAGTCCCAGCTCTCTCAGCCTTTCCTCATAGGAGACATGCTACAGTCTTTTCATCATCTTTGTGGCCTTTGCTGGACTCACTCCAGTATGTCCATGTCTCTCATGTACTGGGAGGCCCTGATCTGGACAGAGTACTCTAGGCATGGCCTCACCAGTGCTGAGTAGAGGGGAAGGATCACCTCCCTTAACCTGGTGGCTTTACTAAGGTACATCAGCAAGAAAATTTATTTCAGTCCCCAAATTCCTCTGAGTAAAATCAGAGATTTTCTTTCCCTGTTACTACTGGAAGAAAGAGTCTGAAGCCGTAGGTTCTCCATGAAGGTCAGGAGTGCCCACTTGTACCTCCTTCATGCTTGGATTCAACAAAGTAAGAAAAGAGTTCAGCTTTTAAAAGCTGTCATTCCTTGCCTTGGAAGCTAAAAATTCACACCACTGTTGAGCAATGATGCCAGTCCTTTCATGCATTTCAGCTCCAGGCTCTTAGTTCCTGAACTTGCTATGAGCCAGGAAAAGGAGGGAGCGGTGGGAGGAAGGACTGGAGTGACTCAGAGTTCTTCAACCCTTCACTCTGGTTGTGTGTACCTGTAGGCTTCTGAAGCAACCCTGGACCTCCTGCTCTGTCTGGGCCATGTTTCAAATTTTTATAGGCTGATATGCAACTTTACCTTTCCAGACAAGTTCTGATTTGTCTGTTTTGAAATGCATGCAACATAGAAATGAAATGTAAAGTGTAAGACCTTTTAGATGTAAGGTCCTTTGGGGATAGGACTGTTTTTAGATTTGCATTGCCTGCCACAGTGAGGTTGTGGTGCACTATTAGGTGCTGCGATACAAAAAATAAAAATTAATGAGAAGAGCAAATAGGTACTAAATTATATGTTTTATTCTTGTACATTATATAGCTGATCTGATGAAACAGTTATGACAATTCATTAAAGTCTGAGTCTTTTTAGATCCATTAGAATGTGCTCATGATATAGAATCCCCAAAGGAAAAAAAATAGATTTGCGGAGGTAGTGTTAATTCCATTAAACAAAACAAGACTGCTTATAAGAAAAACAATATAGGTTACAGAGCAGTGTTAGCTCAAGACACCAGAGGGAGCTGTATTCACACAGAACCGTAGGTCTAGGTACGTGATGAGCTTGCAGAACAGGGATGTTTTTCTTGATAATAGGATGTATATAAGTAGAGAGGATTTGGGTAACCTCAAAGTGATTTTATTTTCTTCCTTTTATATTTTTGCCCCTTCATTCCTTCTTACCATTAAAAAGTGTACTTTTGGGGTTTTTTTGTTTTGCAAGTCTGATGAAGTAATTTCAAAGATTGAGATCATGCAAGATAGTTGAATAATCTGGTTTATTGTGATGATAAAACATAATAAATAGAATTAGCTGTACCTACTCTTTTGTTAATGTCCTGGAAAAGATATTTTGACAGTGCTATTTTGACTTCTCATAAGCATGAAAAACACTCACATTTTAGGTTGAAATGTGCCTTGCCTTGTCCCCATCCAAGGATGAAATTTGAGGGAATGTTTGAAATTAAAGAATATGCCTAAGAACAAGAGAAATGTTAAAATCACATGCTTCACATTAAAAAGCACCCACTTATTTATTTTTATCAGCTGTCACACTGTTACTTCCTTTTTTATAGTGTTTTTATATGATCATAATTAATTATGCTTGTTTTGTTTTGTTTTTAATTGATTTATAGTTCCAGTCTTGCAGCTGAATCCAAGCACAAACTCACTGGCTCTTGCCAAAGTAGACTTTACTGGGCTATGGGGCTCCACGAATCCATGTGCAGGACTTTAGTCTACGTAAAACTGTGAAAGTACTGTGACATAAAAGTGAACACTGTGAACATAAAAGTGAAAGAAGAGTGAGGGAAGAGTGTGAGAAACAGCCCTGTGCACACCAAAGTCAGAGAAGGAGGAGGAGGAGATGCTCCAGGCACCTGAGCAGAGGTTCCCCTGCAGCCTGTGAAGAGGACCACGGTGGAGCAGGTAGTTCGCTGCAGTCTGTGGGCAGGATGACACCAGAACAGGAACCACATTACAGCTCATCCACCATGAAGATGGATATTTTCTGAAGGAACTGTGATTCATGGAGAGGAGCCCATATAGGGGCAGGTTCTCCTGACAGGAAACGCGGCCTATGGAGGACTCACACTGGAGCAGTTCGTGAAGGGCTGCAGCCTGTGGGAAGGACCCGTCCTGGAGCAGGAGAAAACTGTAAGGAGGAAGGATCAGCAGAGAGGAGCTGTTCTGGACTCACCGCAACCCCCATTCCCTGTTCACCAGAGGGGTAGAGGAGTTGGGAATGAAGAAGTAAAGTTGACCCTGGAAACAGGCTGGTGAGGGGAAGGCGTTATTTTAATTTTTGTCTTTGTCACTTTCCAAACCTATTTTAATTGGCAATAAATTAAATTATCTTTCCCCAAGTTGAGTTTGTTTTGCCCGTGATGGTAATTGGCTAGTGATCTCCCTGTCTTTATCTTGATCCATTAGCTTTTCATCTTACTTGCTCCTCCCGTTCTGTTGAGGAGGGGGAGTGAGAGAATGGCTGAGTGGGGATCTGACAGCTGGCCAAGGTCAAGCCACCATGAAACCAGATCATTTGGAATTGTGTGATCTGGGAAATTAACTTTTTGAGTTCAAAGGATGAACTATTTGGTTCCAAGGGTGACATACCAAGAGCAATTCTTTTTTTAAGCCTCTGCCATTTACAGTCTTCTCTATTCCAAATGGGAAGGAATGGCTCTCCAGACTTTTTCATGATATGAGTTAGAGGAGAAGCTCCATGAGAGTAAGAGAAGACACCCTACATCTGCTTTCATATAAAAATTTACAAGAACTCAGGAAAAGTCCTAAAAGGACTTCTTCAGTTAATTGTGTTCTGGAAGAGACTATATGGTAAACCTGAGCCATGGCTGGTCTCAAAGAAGTGAAGTTTTGAGCAAGACTGTTGTACCTTTCAACAAATTTAATATATTCGCATGGGAAAAAAGACAAACTCAAGATCCCACCAAGAGTAAAGCACCAAACAACTAACTACATGCATGAATGTCCCATATTTTTTGGTGTCATTAACTCTGGGATATATCAGCCTTTAGGCTCATGAATGTTTTATTCGTTCTTTCATAGGTCTTCCTGAGAGATACCCAATTGGATACTGGACAAACAAACAAAAAGAGTAATCAGACTCCACTGACCTGTTTAACCTTGATTGTGAAGCATGAAAAGCAGCAGCCTCTTTCTGTGGAACAGGGCTTCTAGTGGCACTTGCTTCTTCCCTTTTGGATTATATTGGCATAAAGACGTCAAGATATTGAGCTGATAATGTTGTGAGTTTATACATGCCAGACTGTGTTCCACCACTTTTTGAAGCAGGTATGTTATTTGAATCACCTTGCCTTATTTTTCAGTGCAAATCCAAATTAATGATGGGTATGGTAGAAAAAAGGCATATTATTACAGCCCCTGTATGAGATAGGTAATCCTGGGTAGTATAGAATTTGTGCAGAAAAGGTTGAAATTAATGGGGGTCCCATTCTTTTCAGAGATGTGGAATTGTTATCAGAATTTGGATTGTCTTTTAATAAATTTTATTGTCATTCAAAGAATAAAACAATATTTTCTTAACTCTGTTCTACTGGAATAAAAAATACATAGCTTGAAAATAGGGTTCCAATGTAATTTCAGCCATTAGGAATGGATCTAGTACTAAAATTGTAACTGTTACATCTTCCTTAATAAAAAGAGCATAACTTTTTCTAGAAAAGGGTCATCTTATTGTACTTTTAGCATTTTATAGGACTGCTTTAAATAAGTAAGAAATAACTTTGGGTAGCTGAACCTTCAAGGTGATTAATCGCTAAAAGGCTGAATAGGCTACTGAGTTTAAATTTCCATAGCTGACTGGGTTATTAAAATTATTTTATAAGAAGTACAAATTACATGACTTTTTAGTTCTTCAGAATAAAATCCATCATAACTTTAATTTTGTTTTGTTCTTCAGAGTTGCCATGTAGCTAATCAGCATTATGTAACGGAATTTGAAATAATGCTGTAAATCTGTGACTTCATATGGTTGCCCACCATTATCTCGTGCGTTAACAGGTTTGATGTACCTTGCGGGATTCCAATATGATCAGGACAGATCCCAGGATTATGTTAAATATGCTCTGGACATAAACCATTATTAACAAGTAGCATTGTAACTACTGCAGGTGGTAAAGTAATATCTATATATATTGTATATCATTGTATCTATATATATTGTATATCATTGATGTATATCATTTCATTCTTAATTGTTAATTTCAAAGTGAACGTTCAGTCCATTTACTTGGTGACTTGTACGACAATTAAAAGTAGAAAGGTGTTTTTTTTTCAGGAGATCACAAGACCCTAAATTGTGTGTTAGCTTATGAGAAAAAGAAAACATCAAAGTAAATATGAATAAATATAGGTCTTTTAGAAAATCAGATACTGTGTGCCAGAATTACTCAGTTTACTATATTTCTGTGTGTACTTGCATGGTATTTGATTTTCTTTTTGGTATTGAACAAAGCTGAAGAGCTTAAAAGTGTTACGTGTCTGGTTCTGAACCAAAATGTGGCCTAGTAAATAATATATGAATAATGGCAAGATAGTGTTTCTAGCTCAGCAATGAGAAGGGTGAAATTGCAGAGTGGGTAGTCTTACCTTAACAAAACAGGTTCTCGGAAATTTTTCTTATGGCTGGGGTCACAGCTCACTTTTAGGCTTTTCCTGTGATCACTTCTCAACCCTTGGAGAAAGGTGCAACAAACAAAGAACTAAAGAGGTTGTGGTGAGAGTTTTGTTGTGGCAAGTCTACAATGAAAGAGCTGCAGCTCTCTCTTATGAATGACAGGTATCTATAAATGGTGTTTTAAATTATAGTTTATATGAGTTTCTTCATGTCATTGCCTATCATTGAGTAGGTTTGGTTTAAAAATGTTTGGTTCTTCAAATCCAGAAGGATGAACTGTAAGGAGGTAGCAGAGCCACTCAGTGGAGAATTACTTGTTTGTCTGCTTCACCTCTGTGATGAAAGAGGGAATGAACAACAGATTTGAAGTGGACTAAAACTGTCAGCCTGTGCTTAGCCTTTATTTGCACTATACCGTAAGGGCACCTTGTTAAATTTATGACAAGCTCATGAATTCAGCCCAAAGTCTTGTATCTCAAATAAGATAGAACCCTGATTGATGTCAGTATTTCCCATTCATAAGTTTGCAATAAACGGCTACTTTTATGATATTGAGCTAAATTCTTGGTATCTAGTCTCATTGCCTTGGTCCATATTCATTCCACCTGTCCTCAGGCACATGAGTTGGGAATGCAGTCATCCTGAGCACGCTGTAGAGGTAATAGGGAGAAAGTGCTTGGTCAGTCGTGCCCTGAGTATGTATCTCTGTCTGTTGACAATACACAGAGTCTAGTTTGACTACGCTTCAAACTTAATCATTCAACTTGGGCACCTAAAAGTGGTTAGGCTGAATCTGAGTCCTTGTGTTGAGAAAGCAAATGTTCACCGCTGTGTTGCGGTTATACTCAGAGGTACAAAGCTCTTACCCCACTGCAAGAAGCCAATAGCCTTAACAAATAGTAGAATTATTCTACTAAGACTTAGAAAAGATAGATGTAAACAAACACAAATAAAACCAGGTGGAAATACTATGTGCAGGCATAAATGCTGTAGAAGATTTAGCCATTCATTTCAGTGAGAGCAACATCAAGCCTTTCAGATGAACAGTGATACCTAACACAAGAGCTTCTGTTCTTTGGTTTTTAGTTTTCCATTTTGCCAAACAATTTTAAAATATCTTAAGGGATGGAGGATAATTTAGAGGATATTCTATTCTAGTTTCTCTTTCATGTATTTTTAACCTTTTACTAGCTGATTAAAATCTATTAAAATGAACAATAAGAAATATTATGCGTGTATACTTGCAGTCCCTGCTGTTTTAAATTCTGTTCTACATTAGCAGCTTTGGTAATGCACTGCTAACATGGCTGAACAAAGGCAACGTGCTTTGTCAACATCAGGGGAAGCGTTATATGAAATTCTAGCCCTAGAGAAGGGAGCAACACATGATGAGATTAAGAAGTCCTACAGGTATGTAAAATGTGCTTTGCAGCATGTGTAAAAATGCTTGTCTGTCTGGCATGATTATGATGGTAAAACCTTTTGAGTTACCTGCACTGTAGACATTCATTGTTACCTTTTTTTTTTCACCATGAGAGCCTGAAAAGAATCAGAGATGACGCAATGTGAATCTACTGATTTCATCCCACAAGCGATCTGCGCACGTCATCTAAGATGTTTTAATCTAGCTGAACGAGAGGTCAGACTGTTAGGATGAAATAACACAGACTATGCTTGTGAAGTGCAGTCGTGGAATACTGCACCTAGTTCTTGTGTTAACATCTTTTCCTGAAGTATGTCGAAAAGTAAAGCAAATGCAGAAAAGTGCTATAATAACAATTCAAGAACTAGAGTAAGAGACATGAGGACTTTGATCAGTTTATCGTGTCATAAAGAAGACTGATGAACTATTTGATTATAGTGTATAATATCTTTGAAGGAGAAAAATGCTAGGTGTGAGAGGGTTCTTCACTTTACGAAGGCAGGTATAACCAGGACCAGTGTTTGGAATCTAAAAGTGCTTTGAGCTGAAAAAGAGGTACATGGTTTTAACAGTAAGCATAACCAGCCTCCGAAACATACTGTCACAGAAAATGGTAGGTTCTCTATTGAAAAAGAAGGGAGGATTTTAAGATAAGTTTTGCTCAAACACAAGTTATCAAAATGGCAAAAAATATTTTATTGTTGAAATGTAACAAGACCTAGAAGTAAGGCTAGAAGATTTTATGGGTCATTTTGCTCTTAAATCCATTCTGCTATTAAAAAGAGAAAGAACTTCAAATCTCATGAGTGAAATAGATATTCTTGACATCAAAATATGCCAGATGTACTTGCAGGTTTAATAAATGTAGTAAAACTTTTATTACAGCATCATTCTGGGTGTTGTTGGTTGCACTGTACTACCAGTCAAACTTTAACACAGCTTGCTTTTCCTATCAAATGCAAGAATACATTTGAACTGTAAAGAAGTTATGAAGTAGATTTACTTGCATCATTGTTTAGTTTGAATTTTGCTGGGACTCGGTCCTCTGTGTTTTTGAACAAATTGCGTCTCTCCTGCTTTCTGTTCCTAAAGTCATGTGAATGGAGGTGGGAGGCATTCAATGGAGGTGGAAGAAGTAGTGAATGTTCAAACTCTTCACGCAGTGGAAGGAAAGCTATTGACATCTCATGGTTTTCTTGTTTTGCATAACTATACCACTGGGGGATAAACTTCCTACAGTATCAAATTCACTCATGACTTGCACCTTCTGTGTCCCTGCAGTATAGCCTGGCTGCGGAAACCATCTTCTATATCAAACCTCATGTTTTCCTGTTGCTTTTACATTTAAATTTATGGACAGGAGGTCTTCTTTAATCCCCAAAGGAGACAGTTGTCATGGAAGAATGTAGAATGGAATTAACTATATTTTATGCTGAACATGAAGAAGGCGATTTACACAGAGATCTATGGTAAAACTGACAGTGGTGCTTTATCCATCTTTATTAGTAATTATAGTAAAAAAAAGGCTGCTTCTGACTTAAGTGGAAATGTCAGAGGGATTCACTTTTAATGGAGTAGCTGTAAATATTTGCGAGATAAAATGATGAGTCAGTCTCATAGATTTGCTTTAATTATCTTTTAATTTATGCTAATCCAAAAATCTGCTGCTGAACTGGTATTCTTTAGTACAAGGTATAAAACCAGCAATACCTGATTCTGAGTTTCCTGTCATTATTAATTAAGTCAGTATTAATCACACTACCACAGCCCAGGACAAAATTTACTTTTTAATAAACATGACAGTGGTACCTCTCTGTGCTTTTATTTGGAGTTTGGAACAGTCTAATTTATCAAGGAGTAAAGCTAACAGGATTCTAAACAGGAGAATTTCAAAGGAGATACGTTTGTGTTCAATACCCAACAAAAATAATCTTTACAAACATTTTTTTCGCAAAACACCTTAAACTGTAATTCAGCTACTGCTTTCCAGTCAAAAAAGTAATATGTAAAGAGATACAGTATTTCTTATGTTTTCTTAAGAAGTTTGAAAACATCCAGTTTGATAGAATATTTACAAAAAATAAGCACATAGGGACCTCTGTGAGGGACTATACATTGGTGATTTAGCATTTTATTAGAAATTGGGTGAAGTAATCTGAATTCGATTTAATGCCTAAAAAACAAACAGCAATAGTCACATACCTATGTTAATAATGCCAATAGCCTGTGCTACTCCTGATACACCACTTGCTGCTCTCCTTCTCTGAGCACAGAATAAGCTGAGGCCACAGGCATATAACCTTCAGTCTGGGAAGGAGGAATGAAAAGCGTTGGAGAATGCGGGCATCGATCCCGCTGCCTCTCACATGCTAAGCGAGCACTCTACCACTTGAGCTAATTCCCCAGCCCACGGCCTCAGCCCGAGGTCCTCTCGCCTGCCAGGCACCCACCCCTGGCCCCTGGCCGCACCCACTCACTTTCCTGATGCAGGTGCCCCTCTGACAAAA